>JAWPHD010002236.1:0-267491 GCA_037043455.1 Cyrtodaria siliqua
TATATCTCCATTTATTTTGAGATATTAATGACTCAAGACACATTGAGATATCTCAAGATAATTATCTCAAAACAACTTCAGAATATCTCAAGACAGTTATCTCAAGATAAATTGAGATATGCATTGAGATATCTAAAGACATATCTCAATATAAATTGAGATATCTCAAGATAAATTAGACATATATTGGGATATCTCAAGATACGGAGCATCGCGTAGTATTACAATATACATATTTTACTGAGTTGTTCGTAATCTGGGTTTTGTAGCAATGCGAGATTGCCTGATCGACAAATTCCATTCTAACCGAAATAGTTCTCTTCGCAAACAAACCGAATGGTAACGAACTTTGAAAATATGTTGAAACACAGAAAAAAAAATCCTTCTTTTGACTGTTTTAGTGAAAAAAGGTTGGACCCTTTAGGGGGCACTCCACAGTTTAATGTAAATTTCTCAATCATCAAACCCATAACAAGCCCTTAGCCTGAATCCTTGAGCAAATATAAATCACATCATCATTGTGTCATACATTTCTGAGAAGACAATAAAATTACCCATGTTTCCATAACAAATAAAAGTATCAAAAAGCATTTTCTGTACAACTTCAGTCCCATTTTTTTAAGATTACCCCCACCCCTCAAAACATGCTAAAAAAGCAATTTTAGCAATATTTTAAATGTCAATAAATAAAATAAAAATTTCCTTCGCATATCAGGGTCATGTCTCCACTCAATATGCTCTTGCATATCAGGAAATGCTAAATTTTTACATACCTACTCCGGCGTTTTAAAAAGTTATTCCATGCTGGTCATCCCTTGAGTCAAAATCCGCCATTTTACCTACTTTTTGGAAGTTTTTGATAGGTTCACATTTTTCTATTTATAGCCTCCAAAAAACCCAAAGAATGCATAATCCAATACACTAAAATAAACTTAGAAGTACTCAAAACTGAAAAAAACATCAAACATGTGCTTCATAATTATTATAAATACCATCCATGGACCTAAAAGATGCTTAGTTGATTTCTTTCTGATTTGCACCATGGACATTCGTGCGAGGAGTGCCCCCTATATATCGGTGTTTGCCTTTTGAAAGGTGCTCGATGCAATAAATCATTTATTGGGTTTGTTTACTGACCCTCTACAGAAGTATGTGGGATCAGTCAGATATATAGGGGGACTCGGCAGTTGCCTCGCCCCTATACATCTTACTGACCCCACATATTTCTGTAGGGGTTCAGGAATAAACCCAATAACTAATAATATATATGTATGCTCCATTCTTTTCGGTAATGTGTCGCCAGCTCGATATATTTCTGTTCGTCATTACGTGGTCCGAGTATTAACTTTTATACCCCATCCAACCCCTTCTCCAAGAGCCAAAAACGGGGTTGGCTGGGTATGAAATAAAACCTTAATTTCGGCTTAAAACATTTGCATATTGTAAAATTAAAACATTTAATAGGTAATTTTAAACAGGTTATCGCATTTATCCAGTATAAAACGTTTTTAAGCATGTTTTATTTTCGAAATATCCCTTATACATTATTATAAGCTTTCCCATCGCTTAATGGAATTAAGGCGGAACCACGTAATGCAAATCACTGTCAGTATTTGTATTATGAATTGTATTCAGACAAACGAGCCATTTCTTTACCACTTATGTATACACGTTTGTATCCTTTGATAATTGAATCAAATTGGGCGGTCAGGAAATACTTGAAGATAATCTTTTGTGTTTTTGGTATATGATTTCATGGTATTATGACAACATATTTTTCAAATGTACTTGTAAACGATATTTGAAAAAAGAAAATCTCTAGTTGCTTTTTAAACAATACCAACAAAATTTTGCGGAAGGCAGCTTTTGTTAGGATATAAAAAATACGGCCGTGTTCTACAGATGATTCGTGATTATATATATTATTGTGTTCATTTGATTTGTTTACTGTTTTTAACGTGGCGATGGTTTAATGGTCGAGTATCTGCCTCGCATGTGGAGGAAAAGGGGATAGTGTCACAACCGTGTCACACCAAAGCCCTTACGAAAATGGTACTAGTAGCCCTCTTGCTTGACGTCATTATTAGGACTGTTCGGTCCGGTATCAGTATAATGTGACTAGGGCTGGTATAATGTCATGTGTCTACGGAGTGTTATTCTAATTTGACAGCACTCTTAAGCTGATTACTGAGCTCACTGTCACAGCAGATACCGTCATGGTATGAATGAAGGATTGTCAATCGCAACGTTAAACCCCGTATAGTCACATATATTACTTTATTCTCGCTGTAATAAAAGTAGATATAACAGTCGAACAGGAAATGAAGCATTCAAGGTCCACAGTCATGAGACATCACACACATTAAAGGGTTGTCAATATGGCTACCGCCTTAGAACGGTCAAAATGGCCGCTGGTATTTAAACCAGGTTCTACGGCCCATAAAACCTCACTCTGACCCCATTTTCAGTGGGACAGTGTCGGTACAGAAATCTCCAGCAGGCTATGTTCTGTAACAAACTAGGCAGAACTAATAGGCAATATAAGTATATACATATATGAATGTAAACAAGCACAGAAAGCCACGAAGCAAGTACTCAATTGTTTGGTAGAAGTCAGAGCAACAAGAGAATAAATTATTTATTTTACATCGATTGTAACGAAAGCTGTATGAACTTATTTGAATCACTCTCGATGTCTTCCTGGGTAGAACAAGTACTAAGCGATGCAGATAAAGTGTCTTTCTGGGGAAATGGCGGGAATCGAACCCACGACTTTTGGATCATGGGTCCAACGCCCATTAAGGGTACGATCAGACAAGATTAGAGACAAACATCAAATGCTACCGTCCTCTCAGGATTCATGTAGGCGTCATCACAGGGACAACAATTTGTCCAGGCAAGCAAAGAGGAAAGCTAGTGGCGAGCTGTAGATGAGTCAACCACTAAACATGCAGTGCTTTGCACAATAATAGTTTTATAACCTTTTTATGATAAACATGTTAACAAACTTAATACAAACCTAACACATATTCGTAGATATTTTTCTTACTAATCATATTCAGCAAGTGTACTAGCTAGTTATGTATGACATATTACTATTAAAACGTTCTATGTGAAATTGATGAGTTGATAGAAAAGTGAGTTTAAATAAAATAAATACTGAAAAGGTGATCCCTAAGCCACCATCTTATCGTCCAAATGTTAATAGGTGGCCCATCAGCAATAAAAACGCCTATTTTACGAGTTGATGGCATTTTTTAGTAGAAGTGTTTCATTACCATGATAACTATTGGAGTGTTCCGAACACCATAGGACCGGATGTCACAGTGGTCATATTTAAGGTCATACTTTAGGTCAAAGGTTAACCAAATGCATCAAAGGGAAATTTAGTGTCCGCTGAAAAACTTGAGTAATTATTATCCAAATCTAACCAAACTTGGACACAATACTTACGGACAAAATATCTCGACCAAGTTCGATAACTAATTTGGTTGAACAAGTGTCCCTAAAGTTATTGCTCCTTACTGTGATTTTTTTATATGCTTATGTAATCATGATGCTTAACATGCTATTCAATTCAGTTAATATCACGGCAAATTATAATTAACAAATTCGACAATGTATGTACTATGTCATTAAAGGCCGGATCTCAAAATCTTCAATAACCGTACGGTAGGCCATTAAGCAAATTAGGCACAGTAGGAGTGGCTTATCCTCTGGTCAGTTTGTGCTGTTTGTAAACATAAACACATGTGGTATGGTAGAGCAATAAACTTCAGTGTGGTGAATGCAATCTCCACGCAGAGTTATCGTTCCTTGCACTCACATATATCTCTGCTAACTACTAAATTACAAGATTTTGGTAAAACCTGTTAAATTGGAATATGTTTGCCTGAAACTGATTTATTTCTTGTGTAAATATAATGTTCAGAATATCTGCAGATTAGATGTTGCAAGATTTGAAATAATGCATGAAAAGAATTTAGTTTTAACCGCGACTATTTTACTACAAAACTAATACGTACTTAGTTCTTCTCAATCGATACGCATATGTAAACATTTCAAACAGAAGATCGATAGAAGAAAATTACTAAAACAAAT
The DNA here is from genome assembly GCA_037043455.1 of Cyrtodaria siliqua. Taxonomy (NCBI): domain Eukaryota; kingdom Metazoa; phylum Mollusca; class Bivalvia; order Adapedonta; family Hiatellidae; genus Cyrtodaria; species Cyrtodaria siliqua. Next base: position 4,102 of record JAWPHD010002236.1, read on the forward strand.
TAACTCATAGAAAAAATAATGAAATTATTTGATATACTATATTTTATCTTTGCAGATCACGCAAAATGATTTATTATAAACATCGTCATAACTGTTTTGAATAATCACGTGACCTAATCATTCTAGGCAATTATCTATAACCTATCAATAAGTGGAATTATAAACTTAGGAGTGTGTCCCTATTTAACTCCAATAAAACAAATAATCACAACTTTTTTTGCACAAATAACTCAAAGTTTATAGAATTTCTTTTGTATACATTTATAAGGTGTTCACCAGGGTTTGTTCAGGCAATAAACTATTAATTACATTTCAAAATTATTTCTGGTATCTTGTTAATATATAAGCATTGTTTGCATTGTTGAGGAACAAACAAAAAAACTTGCAGTTTCAGAAGAGCAACTTGAGACATTAATTTAAAAGATAACCTCAATCTCAAATACGTAATTTATATAGATCCTAGAACAAGAAACTGTGGATTAAAAACAGAAAAATAGGGCACCGGGAATGACAAATGCTTCTGGAGTTGTACATTGTATGACATAGAAGGGATATATAATGCCAACGTGTGTTTTAAAAATGGTCAGGCAATGGTCCCCAAATTGATCAAGTGTTCCCAGCTATGTCATTTATGGGAATAATTGAGTCAGGACACATGCATATGAGATTTTATAATCTCTGAACACATAATATTTATGAAAAATAATATAACTTTCATAATATCTAATGTCATGCCATGATGTTAGTGTACTGTACATCTAAACAAAGTATTATTTTTAGTAGTATTTTATTCCCCGCCATATGTCAGCTGAAAGAAAAAAAACAGCATCTCAACTCTAGTTGTCTGGCAGACAGGTCATAACCTTTCATCAACTGTCAATCACCAGTGGTGGAAAATTTGAATTTTACAACAGTTTTCAAAAAATATTTTTTGGATATAACACTCACAAGTTTCAACAAAATGTGTGGGTCTATTAAAATTTTGAAAAAAATCCCCGCTGGTGCTTTGCTTGTAGACAGCTTAGAGTGGTCAGTGATAGTAGCCATTTTTCAGTGTGCCCAGAATTTTTAGTGTGACCCGGCCTTTAAGTGTGAATTGGCATTTTTAGTACAATCAGTACTTTGAATACATTATCAGCAAATCGATATATGAAGATTTCGTCAAAGATGATTTTTTTTAAGTTAAGTTTGAAATCAAATTATTGTTGACTTAGCTTTACCTTTTCATATTATAACTTATCATATTATAAGTAATTTCTGTTTTACAGTACTTGCGGTGCTTTGATTTGTTTTGTTTATTAATCATAACTACAGCTTTGATATATATAGTTCCATATTTATAACCATTCTGCTAAACATATCAAGTGTATTGATATTGAATGTTATCTTAATCTCTCAAAACGATAGTTATCGTCTATTATGCGTATGCAACTATATTATAAAACATTTTGTACTTATTTTACTTATACATAAATGACTGAGTGAATATTGATAATATTCTGTAATTATTGTTGAAATGGTCATTTTATTCACTATTTTGACCTTTGACCTAGTTGTTGACCCCTAAGAACAAAAGCCAAGTTGGTATCCACCCCTATCACGAATGACACCCTATAAAGACATAAATAAGTATAGATGCCCAACTCCACTCAGAATGCCATCAGATGTTTGTTTTGCCCCTTGGACTGCCTACTATTATACCATGTCTAAATATTTACGATAATGTATTTAACGTGAAGAACTCATTTTGAATTTACAGTATAAACAACTTTCAGTAAACGTTTCTCGAATTGTATAACTGCTGTAAAACTCTTGAACATTTCAGATTTATGCATTTTACCATTGCTGTTACGAGGGTGCTTCAAAAAGTTCTGTCACTAGGCATATATCCTTTGAACTGGATATTACATTGAGATAAAGTAGTGTATTTATAGTACTACTGGGTTCGTTCTCAAATTCCACAACAAAAATGAAACATTTCCGGTTAATTACACCCCTGAATTACCTCCCCCTACCACACCTTTTGGATACTGGCATTTCTGAAAATGTCCTTGTTACAAAACGTAGTAAAAATTATTTGAATAATTCTATGCTTTTAAATTTTCTTGTACGCTATCTGTTGTTATTCGCCTATAATCCATGAAAATGATTGTCGATAATTCAGAAAGGTCTTGCTGTAAACCAGATATGAGTGAATGCATATCCCTCAATTTCAGCGGAAATAACACTGATTTTCTTCATTTTGTTTACGGAAATGTTATAATATCTTTTAAATGTCGTAAATATTCTCATAATATTAATATGTTTTCATATTTTTTTACAAATCCTAGTCCTTCAGTGTTTAAATTTCATATTCAACACATTATTGTAGAATTTTGCACAATGTTTAGTGAAAATATTGATTATTCAAAAACGCTATTTCAGAAGACTGCCCTTCCATTTAATGTCCATTTATCATTAAATTAATTTTTAATGTTAGCTTACAATGTTAATTTCTAAGACAATGCAATTTCATCTTCCATGCTTAAATTCTGAATTTTGTAATGCACATATATAATTGGTAATGTAAGAGAAATTTCAAAGGTCTTCGACAAGTACTTAAAGAGAAACAGGCATTTAAAAAAGTAACAGTTAACATACCTGAAAAAAAATCAGGACGAAAATGCCTCAGTATGTGTAAGTGATGTATATTAAATGTTCAATAACTTTCGTCACACAAAAGATACAGCATTCATTTTACCATCAATGGAATGGTATTGAAACCCTCTTTCATGTGGTACCAACATCAACACTCACAACGAGAATATAATTGTTAAAACGCGTTAGTGACAGAACTTATTGAATGACCCTCGTATTTACAACAGTATATAATGTCAGATGTATATACAGAATCGTACACAAAGTAAGTTGAATGATTGTTATATTGCATGAGTCCTGGCGAGTAAAAGATAAGACTATTAAATGAGTTTATGAAACGAACGGGCAAATAGTTTTTTTATATTCACTAAAGTAAGGAATATCTAATGATATTCCCATGCTATAATGCATCGTGCGTCTGTTATATTATTGTTGAAGACTGCATGACGCCATTCGATTTTGTAATTATAAATGTGGTAATATCGAAGTTATCAAATCAGCCTAATGCGTGAGAAAATATAGTCTGGCGGGGATTTGCTTATTAATATAGTTGTGCTACTTGAGCTGTCAATAGGGTAAAAGTGACTTGAAGTGGCTTTCAGACTTTCAAGATGCCTTATGTCTCAATTTTGATTTATCTATCACATTAAAAAAAATATATAAAAATATCGGACAGGGAAAGCAGCATTCAAGGAGGACAGTCAACCACAAAACACAGAAACAAACACGCAAAGAGACAAACAAGAAGGCAAAGGTAATAATGAATGCAAACTACATCACAAACACAAAAGGGTTGACAATAGGGCTACCGCCTTGGAACGGTCAGTGACAAAGTAGGCCACTGGGGGTTTAAACTGGTTCTAGGGAGCACCAAACCTCGCACTTACCCTACTGTCATCCCCTTAACATACGACAGTGTAATTAAAGAAATCCCCGCCATGATCTAATCTCTAACCAACAAGGCAGCATCAATAGGCAATATATGTAAAACACAAATATGCTCGTGTAAATATAATACAAAAAAAACAACAATAGCCTAGAAAGCCACAATGAAGGTACTCAATGACTTGGCAGAAGCCAGAGCAACAAGAGAATAAACCATTAAGGGCACGACAAGAAATATCATAGACAAGCATCAAACGCCACCGTCCCAATGGGCTTCATCATATGGTCCACAACCTGTCTGGTCATCGTACAATTAAAGAGGAAAGTATAGTGGCGAACTGTAAAAGGGTCCACCACCAAGCATGCAGTACGTTGCAAAATGATATATATGTTCACATCTTATAACCTTATATATGTTCACATCTTATAACCTTACATATGTTCACGTCTTATAACCTTACATATGTTTACATCTTAGAACCTTACATATGTTCACATCTTATAACCTTATATATTTTCACATCTTATAACTTTATATATGTCCACATCCTATAACGTTATATACTTGTATGTTCACATCTTAAAAGGAATGTAGGTACACAACCATTTAAATTTTATTAATAGAGAGCTTTGAACAATTTGGAAAATGGTGATAGAATATCAAAATCAGATTATAAACATAGAAAATATAACTATGCATGAGAATGTTTTTTCTGAAATGGATATGGAAGTCGTTATTTTGAAAACTATGTTATCATTGAGCCAAAATTTTGTTTAAGGTAGCTATTCCGTCAAATAACGGCAAAGTTAAACGAAAAAAACTACAAGCCGTTTATCAAAACACTATCCAGGTCTTCAATTTATATGTACCGATTAAATGTGAAGATTTATTACCAGATTCTTAAAATATCCTTGGCTGCATATGAGTAAAATGAATTATGAGTTGTTAACTCTTAATTCCACGCTCCAATTTTTCGGTCCACTCTCATACTCTTGTTTTAGCCTGGTTGGTTACAAGCGTTTATATTGTGTTTAGTATATATTATGGATTCTAAAAATATGTGTTATTTATCTACCTTGTGGTCAGTAGGTTTAGATTTCTTGTTCATAAAAGTGTGACTTTAGTGTTTACATGGGTCGTTTGTAATTGCTTATTGTGGTTTAGTTCTAGCATTGCCCATGAAAAAAATAAAATGAAATGATGTAAAAATGATTGAATTGGTATTTCCTTTTTATTTTATTGAAAAACATTCAACCCATCGATATATATAACCCAAAACGTGAGCGGTGTAGTTAGCAGTTTTGAGAAGTGTATATGCTAGAATATACTTTTGAATCTTGTTTGCATATATTGTCTGAACGAAAGCTAAACAATCTCAGTTTTTAAACTATTTTTAAACTATTGGAACACAAATCAACAACAACGAGACAAATATGTTGGCCTTATAGAAATCAAAATCGATAATACAAGTTGCTGGAGCTATAATTTAGCATAGCATAACCCAGAAAGAAACGGAAAGCATCACAACCTCACTAGGATGATTAGGGCAAGAAGCACATAAATAGTGTACGTACCATTGCTACTTTCTGAACGTAAAGTATTTCTACAAAATCGCACATTTAGTAATGATTAACGATACGCTTTTAAAGTAAAAAAAATGTTCCAATGCAAATTGTTAGCCCTGTCCTTATGGAATAACTATATTTATATGAAATACAAATTTGGATATAAAAAAGACATGGAAAATATTGTCAACTGAGAGAGTACTTTATAATGTCCATGATTATATATGAATATTATAGTAAAGGTTATTGAATTTGTATTATTACTTAGAACAAATTCGTTTGGCGAAGGTAACGAGATTGCGAGTCACGCTTCATTGATCAATGCATGTTCATCTTTATCAATGTAATACATTAAAGGGAAGCGAGGTTAACTTTGGGACATAAATAAGCCTGAGGACGAGGGCCTGATATAGGGTGTGATATGAAAATACACATTTTGTTATTTTTTTATCATATACTTCAGCTTTGTCGAAATGTCAACTTCAGCTCACTCACTACGCTGATTTCCAGGGAGAAAAAAAAAAGTTTTTTATTAATAGATCTAGTCCATTTTGATGTTCTCACGTCTGTTGCGTAAGTGGTACACAACGTCTATTTTTTTCCGAAACTTTATTGAAAATGAATTTTTCTAATCAAGATGAATTGTCATAAGTGGTTATTTCATCCACGGATAATAATTCTATAGCCAATAATCTGCCGTGAAAACAGGATGAAAGTAATGAAACGCAGACGACAAACCGTCCTCGTGACTAATCGTATACAATCGTAACTAATCAGTTATTTCCGTATCACTCCGGGAAAAGGATCGAGATGAACATTCGGTTATTTCCGTGATATGACATTCTTTCACCCTTTATTTAACGCGTGTGATAAAGCTTTGTTGCCCGGCAAGGAAATCCTGATTGATATGACTAGCTCAGTCTATGTCGCATCGTTTATTCAAAAACAACATATATATAGGGAAGTATATGATAAATCCTGATATTAAACGACTTCACCGAATTGTATAATTATAAAACAAAACAATACACAGACAATTATTTTTATCTACTACCTTATTTGTTATCATGACTCGAAGGAATACATGTTCAATTCTATATATCGAAAGGCAGCATCAGGTCACTAGGTTAATATGTATAGCAAGCTACAAGAAGGTATGTTGGAGTTATGCCACGGAAACAAAATCTTTGACAAATTGACTTCATCGTTTCCAAAGAAACTCACACATATTAGAATCCTACATATAACGTGCACCACAATATCTTAATATTGATATGATTAGCAAAAGTCAATGCCTATACGTTGAGCAGTTTTGGAGTTCTTCTCCGGAAATAGAAAGGGCGACTAACGAATAGTGTACATCCCATAAAGGCAGATGGTTTGTTTGTTTGTATAGAGTTTTACGTCATTTTCAACACATGTAAGGTTATATATTACGGTCGATTATTTTGTGATGGAGGCAGACCAACCCATTTTTCCTGGGTAGAACCAGTACTGTACACATCCCGCCATCCGTAAGAATCGACACTTCCTCACTTACAAATCGAGCTCCCAGTCGGATTCGAACCCGCAGCGGTAAAAGGCGAGAAGGTTAACCACTCGCCCACGGAGACGCCGGTAAATACAGATGGGCTCAGAAAGGAAGGATTTCTCCATGATTTGAAATGTGTTAAGAACGTGAGTTGCCCCGACAACTTTGCGGAGGAATTTCTGAGGTAACCAACACCACATCCAGGAAGGAAGAATTTCTCCATGATTTGAATGTGTTACATGTGTACAAACGTGAGTGGCCCTGACAATTTTGCTTGAGACGTTCTGAGGTAACCAACACCACATCCAGGAAGAAAGGATTTCCGCATGATTTAAAATTTGTTACACACGTGAGTTGCCCCGACAATTTTGCGGGGAACGTTCTGAGGTAACCAATACCACATCCACAAAGAAAGAATTTCCACGTGATTTAAAATGTGTTAAACCTGATATGTGTTGCATTTACTTTAAGTTGCTTTGGTGAAGGTACCAAGTTCGCTGAAGGTTTACGACAACTTATGCCTCTACAAATCAATACGATGCACTGATATTTACTTTGTTCTGTCATTTACGAACACTCAAAAAGTGTTAAATATGTATAAGGCCTTTGATCTGTCCTCGTAAAAACTAATATTTGTCAAAAATCACGAAGTGTGGAGAAGTTTTTATCACATGTCAGCACTATAAGAACACATTTCATGCTTTTTATGATTGCTTATAGTGTAAGATGTTTCGAATCACTTGCTTAACATGAAATCCAACGGACTTTATTTATCGAGTTATTTCAGATTTTATAAGAAACAAAACCATGAATTTAAGCCTGTGATTTGTTCAACCCTTTTATTTAATATTTTTATATTGCATCTAAATTGTTTGCCGTCACCTGATCACTTTAATATGTTAACTGAACGTCCCTGATTTACAGTAAACGTCAACAAAATCACGATACAATTTTGTATTAACAACGGGGAATTGATCACACTAAAGATATTGCTCTCGCACTGAGAGTACTCAAGTTTTGTTAGCCATTATGTGTGTTTTTGTACACTTTAAGTGTTTTCCCAGTTTGAATAGATAGAGCAAGATGTTTAAATTACTATCTCTATGATCAAAATGTTGCTGTCTTATCTTATAGCTTAACACGCTTGACAAGGATGCCTGATTTGTTTGTTTCGATATGCATCATGTTTCAGATATAACATTCATTGCTAAAACATCAGTTATAGTGTGTGTGTTTTGTCCATTATCATTAAATCCCACAATAAAAGACTTCGTTGCTATTTCAGTGTATCATTAGTCACGAAATTTCACTTAGCTTCGTCCTTCAAATGTTATCTAGCATATATTTATTGCCAATACATGGAAAACAATACAATTAATAACAAAACACATTAAGACGCAATTTATACGGCTTGTATACATGTATAAATAATTTTATCGTGTTTGTGGGTGGGCCCAAGCTGGCTGGGTGGATAGCACGTTCGACTCTGAATCCGGAGTTCACAGGTTCGAGCTTCACTGTCGCCACTGGGTTATCAATAGGCAAGACACCTTCCTCAGCTTTATTTGTCGAAAACGTTAACCAGGGGTCTCGCATATAGAAGCCTATTCGATATCGTTAAAGAACAATAGGAATCGGAATATATTCGAGATTAAGAGTATGTCACGGTTACAGGATTTCTATGTAGACTTCCCATCTCTTAAGAACAGCTCAAAATAACATAAACAATATGTTAGCTGTTTAACAATATTTCAATGTTCTACCCCTCTTAATCATACGTCATTATTATATCTGAGACATGTACATGTCGCAACGTAATACGCGTCTAAAGCATTCCAGCTGGATACGCGTATTTTATTATAAGCCCATACACTTCATACTTCACATAAGACCCTTGAGTTCAGATACCACTATTGATTTGATTTAGGTCAGATACCACTATTGAGTTGTGGCTTCCTATTGGTTAAACAATATAGGGTCTAGTAGAGCATATAGTCAGAGTGCAAGATAGATTATGATTGGATTAAATTATCCAAATCATAACAAATCCCCATCAAACATTACAGTAATATATTTCCATCATAAAACATGTTCGGTTAGGATATTTTGATTAAAATTTGCATTTTATTGATACAATTGTACTGAGAGTATATTTAGAAAAAGTACAATTCATTTAGTGGGGTGCCTACCTTCAGTAAACTATTAGAGACTAAAAGCATTACAGTATCCTTAATTTGCCGGTCATGTTTGATGAGTATATCTATGATAGTTCTTTAAAGAATGTTAGATTTCTTCAACCCGTGCGATTTAGAAATAGGAGTTGACGGCCAAAAGGCTATATTGTAGACCTATGGGAAATTCAATAGTGGTATATGACAATAAAAGCATTTTAGCACAAACAATCTTTGTATTATACTCCACTACTTTACGAAACCCCAAATGGTGAACCTAAATATATTTGTTATTTTGATTGTTTAACATGTTTAACCGAATTAAATGTATTTGTTGTTAAAGAACTTTTCTAATGAGCGTACACTTGTTTCCTTTTTCCTATTTCCTTATTCCTTATGTATGGCAAATAAGGACGTGTATGACGTCACGTCGGATAAACAAGTTTTTGAATGCGTAACGTAAAAAAAATAAAAAAATATTAACTACGTTTTTATATCTCCATGTGAACTTCAATAAAATATAAAAATTAAAAGAGGACATTTTTTTCCCAACAAAATGATGTAAACACTTTCTCTATTGAATTAAATTAAATGCTGAATGATGGACGGAAACGGCGATGGCTCTTTAATGATCAATGGAACGGAATGCAGAAATTATGATTTAAATGAAGACAAATCTTTGATGAAAATTCTAAATGCTACAGAACGAAAAGATATTGAAGTTATTTATACTGGCGGTGGTATAAAACTTATTATCAACGCTGGAAATTACCAACTATTGAAGATCGCTATCCGTGACTAATTCGGTAAAGAAAGTGACTCACTAAAGTGCACACGGATTCCTGTTACAGACAATAAGGGAAATTTGGTTGAAACAAAATACAAAATAGCCAGTGGTAAGTCGAACTTATATACTGTTAACATGTATCACACTACCAGCTCTTGCCTGATTAACGGAAGAAAAGCCGATACATTTGTAGAGACTGACTTGTCGAAAATTCTCGATATCGTGGAATCAAGAGTACATACAAATTTCACAACATTAGAACACATTAACAACAATGTGAAACAAACTTTATAAAATCATTTTGGCACAAATTCCGGAGAAACCGCATCCCCAAAGTCATCTCTGTTGCAAAAGAAACCGTAGAATATGTTGTAACCACAGAAATAACATCTGAAAATGAATCGCCAACGCCAGGTAACTCTATAGATACAGACGACGAGGAAGGTGGAACCGGGAATGAACGTTGTTCGACTCCTGTACTTATAACAGAGAGTCATTCCGTGAATGAACGTTTTGATTGCACACTTTCTCCAAGTGAAAATCGGCCCACAGATGATATGCTGATGAACATTCAGGACAGTATCAGTCAGCTTCATTGTTTACTCCATCAGCATATTAAAAATACGGACTTCCGGTTTGCTCAATTACAAGATCAATTCCAAAGTATCAAAAATAAAAACGTGGCCAATGTGAAATCAATAGAACGTCAAATAGATTATGTTGGAGATTCAACACAAGAACTGAAGGCACACCTGAGCAGCACAACTACATCTATTCAGCGCAGATTACAATATATTACCGATCAACTGAAATCGCAAAATGTGACGGTAAATGGCGTTACCTCCTCCAAGCTTAATGTTCCAACTCAAAACAGCAATGATATAAAATACTCTGAGAGTCAGAAAACCACTTATTCATCTGGGATAGTCGAGAGCACAAAACGAGATCAAACGCCAACACCTATGTCAATTCAACTAAAAAATTAACGTTAATAATCGGCAGTTCAATATTGAAAGGAATAAATCGACGTGGCTTGCATACAGATGTGCAAATAAGTACAAACCCGGGGGCAACTATATCCCGGCTCAATGATATCATTAAATTGAAAGATATACGTCAAATTAAAACAGTAGTTCTCTACGTCCATCGAACGGAATATCACTTGATAATGCCGCCGCCGAATACCAACGTCTCATCGAGAGGATTCTTGGAGAAAAGTGCTCGGTAAAACTGTGCACACTGTGCCCCAGAAAATATGTGGATGTCATTCCGTACAACGATGCGATAAAACAACTGGCAGAAATTAACTCAATACACGTGACTGAATGCTTCATCTCGTACATATACGGGGACGGGACCGCCGCTATACATCTCTTCATGCGCGAAGGTATACATTTAACGAACAAAGGGACCAGTACATTCGTACAGAACATACATAAATCCTGTGAGATTATTAAACCCGGCACTGATAAGAACCATCAGGATTTCCAAACTGTAAGACAATATATACGTCCGAGATGGAGATATAGCCATGGAAAGGTTGACTTTAGATGGCGGCAGTAGGAAAACAAGAGCGAACCCTGCTATCATACAAACTGTACTAATAAGTACGCTATTCTTTTAAATTTGTGTTCACACTGTAAAACTGAAAAGTGTACTTGCTTTCAAACTAATGACTCTGTAAATGATACTCAAGCTTCCAAACCTGTGAACGAAAATAAAAATTGTTCTCTAAACAGTAACTATGTTAATGACACTCAAACTTCCGAACCTTTGAAGGAAAATAGCTACACGAACGACAATTGTGGTTTAAATGTTACACATGTAAAACGTTATAATAGTGCTTGTACATATCTGAAACCTATTAGCACAAATTGTAAATTGGATGGTAGTGGAAGGATGGATATACATTGTAACAAACATGTTTCAGAATCATTTTTCAAATTAAAACAAACGGGATTAAAAATAGCAAACCTAAATGTGCAACATATAATGCCTAAGCTTGACGAGTTAAAAGTACTACTTCGGCCTCATGATTATGTCAATATTTTAGGCTTGTGTGAGACATTCCTTTCCTAAACTTCATGTTGATGGATATAAATATGAAAGAAAAGATAGAACTCATAAACAGGAGGTGGTATTTTAGTATATATTAGTGATAAAATTCCATCAGTACGTAGATTTGATCTTGAAAATGATTTAATAGAAAGTATTTGGCTAGAAATACGTTTTCCAAATAGCAAGCCATTTATTCTGTCTTTCATATATAGACCTCCTAATTCTTTACAATCTTGGATTGATACTTTTGAAGATCAGTATAGCGTTTCGTCAAAGGAAATCGAAGAAATATACATTCTCGGTGGCATTAATATTAATTACTCTCCTACTTATCAAAAATGGTCAGATTTTCTCATTAATCAAGGTCTTGTGCAATTAAACAACATGTCTACCAGAGTGACAATTTCAAGTTCTAAATTAATCGATCATATCTATACTACACATCCTGAAAATGTAATCGAAATAAATGTACCATTCATATGCATGAGTGATCATTATCCTGTATGTTTTATTAGGAAAATTAAACTACAAAATCAAGATTCGCTAAACGGTCATACAATTATACTGAAGGGAGAAGTATAATGTTCAATATTTTTAAGTAAGAATGAAGATTAATGCATGCAGAACAAACTTCAAAAACAATGATTTGTGTCTGGTAAGTGATTTAGGAGTAATTGAAGGGAATTGAAGGGGACCCCCTGTAATGTGAAATCGAAATTGACTGATGCTGGGAACTGGCTCGTCAATACCGTGTATGTCCCCCGTTCGTAAATAAGAATGAAGATTAATGCATGCAGAACAAACTTCAAAAACAATTTTGTGTCTGGTAAGTGATTTAGGAGTAATTGGAGGGAATTGAAGGGGACCCCCTGTAATGTGAAATCGAAATGAACTGATGCTGGGAACTGGCTCGTCAATACCGGCATGCATTAATCTTCATTCTTACTTAAAAATATTGAACATTATACTCGACATCTTACCTAGAATCATCTTCAAAGTTTACCATGCGTTTCTTTATCCCTTCAGTATATTAATTACAGATCATTTGGCAAATTGGATGAACAAGAATTTAAAAATGAGTTATATAATTAAAGAATAAATACTGCTGAAACACTCACTGATCCAAACACTTCACTTGAACATTTATACTCAGTGTTAAACTATTCTCTTTCTAAACATGCTCCTTTAAAACAGAGACGAATTAAACGCCCAAAACAGCCTGAATGGTACTCTGATAAAATATAGAGGCACGAAAATTACGTGATAAATTCATTAAAGCTAAAAAATGGCCAGAATATAAAAAATGGAGGAATAAAACTAACCATCTGATTTCTTTAGGTAAGAAAAGGTTTTTTGCAAATGCAATTAAAGATAAAAAAGACTCTAAAGTTATTTGGTCGCATCTTGAATCAATATCTGACAGACCAATCAAACTGTTATTAAATTACAACCAATTTTATATAATAACAATGTTACAATTGTGGGGGAGAAAAATATAGCTGACGCTCTAAATGACCACTTTGTTAATATTGCTAATACAATAATCAAATCTCCACTATATGCAAATAACTACGCTGAATTAAAAAAACGTATTGATAATAAATTAAAACAGGCAATATTTAAAATAGATTACATCTCGATTTTCGAAGTAAGGCTAATAATTGATGAATTAGATATAAATAAAGCAAAGAGTATAGATGGTATTGGACCTCGTATTATAAAAGCAGCATCTGATTGTATCATTAATGCTATCACTTCAATCATTAATAAAGGCATAGATCAAGGCATATTTGCTGATCAGCTAAAAAAGGCATGCGTGTTACCAATATACAAAAATGGACCTAAAGATGACCCGAACAATTATAGACCTATCTCATTATTACCAACAATGTCCAAAATCTTTGAGAAGCATGTAGCTGCGCAACTGCACTCTTTCTTTCAACAATTTAATATTTTGTACTCGGCTCAATCTGGATTTCGTAAAAATCATTCTTGCCAAACAGACTTATTAACCTTGTTGATATCTGGTTGAAACAAATTGATTCTGGAAACTTTGTTGGCAGTGTTTTCCTTGACATGAGAATGGCTTTTGATATGGTTGATCATGCGATACTATTATACAAACTGCATTTGTATCATTTTTCGACTTTAAAAATACGTTGGTTTCAGTCATATCTGTCTAACAGGACACAAGTAGTCAGAGTTGGACAGTATCAATCTGAGGAGAGAATCATCAAATCAGGTTTACCTCAGGGATCCATACTAGGACCATTTTTGTTCTTGATTTATGTAAATGATCTACCTTTAACTTCCAAAGAAACTTCAGTTGGCATGTATGCTGATGACTCCACGCTACATACAACAGGGATGGATGTGTCATCCATTGCGAATAAATTACAAACAGACTTAAATAACATAAATAAATGGTGCACTATAAATAACATGGTTATAAATCCTACAAAAACGACATGTATGCTATTAGGTTCAACATATAAAATTAATCATTCTCGAAAACTCAAGCTTTCGATAGATAATTGCCTGATACAATCAGTGTCTTCTGAAAAACTTCTCGGAATTACAATAGATCAACATCTAAAGTAGGATATTCAGATAAACAAAGTCTGTAATCATATATCGAATAAATTCACTCTTTTAAGACGAATATCTAAATATTTGACACTTGATATGAAAAAGCTATTCTATAATGCATATTTAGTTCCAATATTTGATTATGGATCTATCCTCTGGAGTAATTGTACTAAATTAAATTTTACAAAGGTTGTTACTTTACAAAAAAGCATTGCACGCTGGATTTTGATAAAACCTTTACATACACCTTCTGCAAATCGTTTCAATGAGTTAAATTGGATGTCATTGGAAACAAGATGTAAATTTCAAGTAGGTGTTTTAGTTTATAAAGCAATTCTTACACCAATATACATAAGTAAATTAATAACATTTTCTGAAAATAACAGGTATAATTGAAGATCATGCATTAAACATGACATTAAGCATCCTAGACCTAAATCCGAATATTTAAAACAATCTTTTACCTATGTTGCCATGCGGACTTGGAATTCAATCCCAGAAAATATCCGGACTTCTGTTTCTATTTATGCTTTCAAATACAATTATAAACTATTTCTATTTCAAGATAACAAGTGTTCTGCTCAAATTAAGTCGTGTTAATAGTGAATACTTGTTTTAAATGCCAGCTTGAAACATAGTATTAATGTTACGTGCATGTATTCACTTGCTATTGTTTATAAGTTGCTGTTGTTATTAGAAGGCCTCATGGAAGATAAGTGTTGTGCAATTATTATAAGGAATACGAGTAAACTCGTTATTACGGATCAAAGTATAATAAGTGTCATTTGTCTACTGTACCATATGTATACCAGTGATGATGCCATATAATAACAATGCGTATACCAAATCCGAGTTTGTGTCTTTATATATATTATATGTATATATAACATTTCTGTTATAGTCTAACTCACACTTTTTATGATTTTTAATGAAGTAAGGAGCAATGAAGTACAAATAGCACTTCTGTTTCCGTTATTCAAATAAGGAAAAAGGAAAACGGAAAGGACTACACTCATACTGCATAATCCGAAACGAAATAAAGAAACGATATGTAAAACAACGATTGATTAAGGTTCATCTACGAATACAATGTATCAATAGTGACATCACTTACGAAACATCAGAGAGATTAATTGACATATATATTGTCACAGGATGACCTTAGTGGTTGGGCTAACTCAGGAAAGAATCAATGACGGTGAATGCATTTACATAAGTTTAATGCAACTTTTAAAATATGTTTAATATATATACAATTATCTAAAAAAAACAAGCGAATACACAAATGAACTATGAAAAGAATGTTCTCCTGAACGTTTAAGACGTTCTTAGTATTGTTATAAATACTGAATGTCTAAGACACTAAAGTGTTGTTAACGCTATAACAATGTTGATCTAGCGCGATAACTGTGATGCGCGAGAGCTCATGAAGATGATGATGCGCGAATTCAATGGATGATTGTCATCAAATGCCTTCTGTAAGGGTTGATGACGCGATGCAATGATAGTTAACCTCCACTGAGATTGTGAGTAATGTTCCTCCAGTGAGGATTGGTAACGGGCCCACCTTGTGTCCCGGGGGTTGTCGTTAGTAAAACCTGGCTGCGCAGGTACGGGGACCGTCTCCACCGCTTGTAAACGTTATTCGTGGAAGCTTAGCTCCACTCCTGGATATCCAAACCTAGATGGCTTACTCCAACCCTGGATGGCTTATATCCTGGATGGCTTAGGCTGTAATTATACATACGTTTTAGATGTCGGTTGACAAACATACCAATCTTGCATAATTATCATTACCCAAACAAATCATTATTCAATCAATATATGTACGAATGATGAGTAGCAATGTATACATATTCTACAACGCCATGTATACGCTATGTACGTCGCTGTTAATCAATGCCCCTAATACATGTAATATAAACATGATCAAATAACTCATATATTACACTCACTGAGTTATGTATGCACGCAATGTTAACAATCGTGTATTACAATCACTGAGTTATACGCCAACGTTAACTAATGCACCTATTATCCACTGTTATCAAATTAATATTGTTTTACAATTAATGATCAATTACAATAATTACATCTAATAAAGTAACTTCACATTCATATGCTAGTCTAAAGTTATGTTTGAGAAACATCAATGCTAACCGGATGTCGTAACCGCCAAACAAGATGGCGCCGCCCACTGTATACAAATGTACGATAAAAGTTTAATAAAATTACTAACCACATGTTGCCTATGCATTTTGCTGTCCAATCTCTGTTCCAACAAAGTACTATCGATGATCCCGGCGAGCGCTAGAAGACAATGGGTTTTATAGCAAACATTACGCCCAAATCATTATTTCCCCCGTTCAGTCCGTGACAAACGTGGCTAAATCTACAGTATTGAATCTACACGAGAGGCCCCTTATACAATTTTGCCGTTTAAGGAAAATATACCTATACGTTTACATGCATTAGCACAAAACTAAACTTATGACACGGCCTCTCTGGCGGCCACTTAAAATGTGCACGCTTTTACGTGTTACATGAATAGATCATGAATATTGTGAAATTGTTTCAACTCGAACAATAGATTTTGGGTGTAACCGATAACTTACAAGAGCTATATACGACCAGTACGCTCTACCCGTGACATTTTGTGACATATATAATAAATTTACTAATATTAGTGTCTATAAATAATACATTTACTAATAATAGTGTCTATAGATAATACATTACAAATAATGGTGTATATAGATAATACATTATTAATAATAGATGTATTTTTGTATTTGGAAGATTGATTCTATATATGACAGTTTGTGTCAGTAATAATTACCAAGTAAATGGGGTCAGTATAAGATACCATGGTATCGGCCACACTACAAGGAGGATACAATGTAATGAGGTCAGTATAAGCTACCATGGTCTCGGCCACACTATAATTAGGATACAATGTAATGAGGTCAGTATAAGCTACACTATCGGCCACACTATAAGTAGGATACAAAATAATGAACTACGAAACTTAGGTCCTGTTGGACTTTTATACTTATTTTTTTAATAGCATCACTGAATCTATGTTAGCAATATCCAAAAGGTTATGTGTTTCTCGTTTATCCAAAACTGAGTCGAGGATTCTCAAATCGTGTATAACTTAACAGCTAGTTCATCATGGCTAACATTACCGCAAAGGTAGAAACTCTTTGCAAACTATTATTATCGTTACCATGATATACATTTAAAAATTTAAAAGTAATATAAGAACTCTTCTGCGCCAAGGACTATCACAACATGACTTCTATGGTGACAAACTTCGTAACTTCCTTGGTCATGATCACTTCCATACAATCTATATTAAACTAGTTGGAAAGCTTATCAAAAGAAGTTATGACCCTATCATTTTACAACGCAATGCATGTTAAGTGATTGACCCATTTACAATTACTATGTTTTCATCTGCCATTGTACAAAGAGCAGACATATTGAGAACCCTAAGATGACGTGTCTACCTAAATCCTGATTTTTTAAATTCACATATATATATACATGATCATCTATGTGTTAGGTGGACTGTTAATGTTCCCTGGTGTGTTAGAGGATATAGCCTGGAAGGAACGTCTTTATTTACACTGTCCCGATTTAATGGCATGACAGTCGAGTAAGAGTGAGGAGTGATGCATCCTAGAAACTTGATTAAACCCCCAACGTTTGTTTTGCTACTGACCGTCCCAAGGCGGTAGTCCTTTGTCCACCTTTGTATGCACCCCAGAACCTTGTTTAAACTCCAAGCGTTGTTTTGCTACTGACCGTCCCAAAGCACCCTAGAACCTTGTTTAAACCCAAAGCGTTGTTTTGCTACTGACCGACCCAAGGCGGTAGTCCTTTTGTCGACATTTTTAATTTTGTCGTGTTGCATATATTGCCTTTATTTGTCCTTGTAGTTTCTTTTTAATTCGTGGTTTGGCTAACTGTGTGTGTTCTGGGAATGCTACAGTTTGTTTGTGTCTATCTAATCCCTTATTTGCATACGCACATACATTAAGTGTTCTATGTTCTGTATTGTTGACACTATTGCACCATCTTAAACAATGTTAAAAACATATAAGATAAAATCGCCCATTTACTTATTATCTTCACTTTGTGTCAATGTGTGGAATTGTTGCTGATGATTTATTAGCATTAAATGTTTAAATTGCGGCAGTCAATATCTATATTTATCACATAACTTACAGTGTGGGAGTGGAATAACGCCATTCTATATTTTCGATATACCACTAGTTATATAAGTAGGCAAATGAGACTATTATGCGCTGTCAGAAAAATCGATAATGGCTATGATCCAATTCCCACGGTTTATGTCGGTTTCGCGTGTTAACAAAATGCAATAAAAGTCGATATGAGAGTTATGTGATAAATATAATCTAACGTTCGTTTTGATTCATTATTGAATTTATTAAACTCGTTAGCAAAAAGGATATAATGCTCGGCAAGAGCCTCACATTATATCATTTTGCCAACTCGTTTAATAAATTAATAATGAATGAGTAATCATGCAAGGTCCTCTATATAATTGGAAACTCAATAATGTTTGTAAACAATTTTTATTTTGCATATTTTATGTTAAAACATGATTTTCATAGAGTTAAGATAATTTTAGACATCACTACTAACAGAAATAGAAATCCTCGAGGTTTATATATTAAGATTAAGAATTTTTTCTACATGAACTATTGTTAGGAGTCGCCACTTTTATTTAGATAACGTTCTGTTAATGCTGCCACTAACCGCGGACCAAACCTTGACTTTAACTGAAGCATTGCCTACACTCACAGCTGTAAAATGACGTGTTTTATATTGACTAAAAAACACAGGCAACCTACGTAATGTGTTTCATGAACATGAATAGTACATGTATTGTATTATTAGGGATAAGAGTCGATCTGGACTTGTTGTAGTATGTTGTCATAATTTGCTAACGTGTCAGGTGCATTTGCTTTTAATTGAGTAGCGTGTACCTATTGTCCATGTGATGATTGGGTCTGGACAACTCAACTTACTGTTTATATTGTTTAATTATAACAACTAATTCATATTCATAGCTGTTGTATAATTCAATAAAATTGTACTTCTAGCACAAAACCAGATTTCATTACAGCCTTTAATTGTTAATGAAACTCTTGGTCTTGAAAACTATACGAATCTACGGCATTTTTGGTGTATAAAACATAAATAGTAAGTACTATGATGCCTCACATTATAGTCATTATTATTTATGATTTATACAACACAATGCAGTTCAGACGTTTTCAGGAACAAACGTTTCTTAAACAATAATTCAATCTGACGCGGATCATCTGATCATGGGCGTAGTTTAGTGCTTAGGCAATATGTGCATTCACTATACAGCTGAGCTTTTATTCGTATTTGACACCAATATTTCCTCCAGTTTGCATACAGTCCCTTTATGTAAAGAAGCTGCCGAAATGCACCTAAGTAAACATTAGTTATATCAAAGTTTTAAAATATAATTATGTTTAGGATAAACAAAGTAAAGCAAAGTATCCTGTTACAAACTTATCAAGGTTTTACCGCAACCAAACTCATATGAACTGCTTGATTTACAAAGGTATTTGTTATGAGAGAGGTCGTATTATTCTACAAACTACTACTACTACTACTACAAATGCTGCTGCTGCTGCTACTACTGCTAATAATACTACTACTACATGGGGATTAACGTCGCATTGAACAATATTTCAGTCATATCACGGCATGTCTACTTGTAGCAGTGAGTTAAATGCTCAACTTTATAAATATAGTGCTGCGACACTGGACTACCACGCTACAGAGACATGTCATGATACCGCACTCAGTCACTATATACTGACACTGGACCGACCAGTCCCGGCACTATCATTTATATGCTGAGCGTCAAGCACGGGAGCTACTAGAACACTTTTTATAATATCTTTGGTATGACCCGGCCCGGGTTTCATCTTTGAAATTATTGTTTGTTTCTATGCGAGTTTAGGGTTGACTTTGGTCCAATATTGCTACGTTTCCTGTTCGATTTTATTTCTCCTTTTGTATCAGTATTAATGCATTTGATAATAACGACAATTTAAGCACTTACACTGCATTGACTTACTATCAAGTGTATGAACTGCTTATTAGTCTTATTAACATGCTAGTCAGGTGTATAACTTATGTATAGGCCAGTTGTTGGTATACCGATGTATTACAACTGTTCACCCCTTGTAGCAGATTTCTTTTTTTTATATTTCTACGAAAAGGATTTTACTTCGAGTCCTTCACTAAATACTCAGACAGATGCCATGCCATCGAAGCTTTTAATAAAACATCACACTATGTAGACGTTATATTAAACACTGACTACCCTTTCCTTTCCGCTGTAGCTAATATTACCTATCTTAAAGAGCTTCTTGAAACTGAACGAAAAGCTTATTTTCTGATTGTGTCGCTTCTGTTCTCGACTTTATCTATCCAAGATCTACTTGTATAACAACAAAACTGACTATTATTTTGTAATCGTAATTTATCTTCACTGAAGCGGTGGCCCGAGTAATATATTACTGGGTCTCAACGTATTCGTGCAGTCAAGTGCCCTTTAACATTCGTAACTTTTATATAACTATACAGCTATTCTATCAGATATACTAGTATATCTATAACCATAAACAGAGATTTAAATCCAATGTCGGATGACCATTTTTGTGATATTCAAGATGCTTGAGAGAGTTCCTTTCAACTGCAGACATGTTCATTATATTTTCAAATCCAGTGACAATAAAATACGGCCTTTGGACGTAATAACTTCGGAAAATATGTTCGCATGAAACTAAAAATGGAATTATTCATTGTATAAGATCTTAGCTTTAAGCTGTTAATGTTAATGATTGTAAAATTAAAACATTTAGATAGCTAATTTTAAACTGATAATCGCATGTTTTTCGTAAAACCTGTTTTTTAAACGTGTTTTATTGTCGAAATATGCGTTATAAAATCCTGCCAATATAAGCTTTCCCATCGCTTAATGGATTTAAGGCTTGACCACGTATTGATATCTATACAAGTTACATGGTAACTACTTTTTTTCTGTTTTTCTGCGCGTATATATGTACGATCTGTGTAAACGCTGTATCTCACACCTTATATATAACAAATTACATATGTCCTTGTTTGTACCGTTTCGTAAAGGTATGGATGTTTATCGGTTTATAGCATTTATTTAAATTAGATGCTGTTGTCGGGCATTTGTTTCAATAAAAAAGTGACTTTAAGTTGTTACTTTTGTGAAACGTATGCGGAACGGTTAAATTCTGGATATTAAATATATCCTGTTGTAGTTAACGTATCTAGAGAATGTTCTTTATAAGTGTGACTGCTAAACTACTGACGTCAGCAAAATATTGTTTTGAGATAAACACGAGTTTTCTATTTTATACAATTGGGCCTCATGGAAGATAATCTCTATTTAATGAAGGCAAACGTTGTTTACACTGGTTTATCTTGTACTAGACTATTGTCTGTCAAACGCCATTTCACCAGTAGTTAAACTGAAGAAGCGTTTTTAAAAATATGTGTCAAATAATGCTTTAAAAATATGTATTTGTTTCTGAAAGAAATGGTTAAGTGAACAGAAATAAATACGTGACCGAGGGTCAATGGATAAGGGAAATGATGATGAATGGGGAGATATTTGTCTATTCAGGCTTTGAAAATATTAATTAGTATGTATGTATTGGGTTAACGTCCTTGTTAATAATCTTGCAGTCATTCACGACTATGTCGTCTTGTAGTAGGGAGCTCAATGCTAATTTTATAGTGCTGCCACACTGCAATACCACGCCCTGATTACCCACCCAGTATATTATAGTGCTGCCACACTGCAATACCACGCCGTAGACATACGACGCGATTACCCACCCAGTCACTTTATACTGACACCGGGCCGACCAGTCCTACAACAACCCTGTATATGCTAAACGTCAAGAAATGAAGCTCTAGTTTATCTTTTATACTAGTTTTGGTGTGACCCGACCGGTCGGGATCGAACCCATGACCTCCCACATGCAAGGTGGACGCTTTACCAATATGTCATATTAATATGAACTAATTATACTAATAGTGTGCAATGATCGGACAGATTGTACCTGAAAGGGATGGTAACGTTCGATGTTTGTCTTCATCTTGTATCATCGTGCCCTTATTGGTTTATTCTCGTATTGCTCTGGCTTTCGTCAAGTCATTGAGAATGTGCTTTGTTGCTTTCTAGGCTTTTGACTTTTGATATTCATAAATGCATGCTCATCTTTGTGTTAGTTATACACACAACAATGTTGTTCACATGCACACCTGATATACAGGCGTAGGGAATGTCACTTGTTTCTATCTAAATTAGCAGAAATATCTGTTCTAACTGCTACGTTCTTATAGCTATAGGAATTCTTTACGAAGGCCTAACGCGTGTGTATTTTGGCTATTGCTTTTAGTGAAACACATATTTTGTTTATTCGTTTATGACGAAGGATTGTAGGATAGATCAGGAACAAATGAAGGTATGTACTAGTAATATTATATAATAACATGGACATATACCATACATATGTGATCATGTCACTCGATAAAACAAGTCATATTAACCAACACCTAATTATCTCAGGCTATGTATATCTAGAAAATCTGCATGTTATTAGTACAGATAAACGATTTATGACATGAAGTATTAATGGTGCAGCTATTTTATTGTTTGTCCTAGTAGCCGAGTTGACGACTGACACTGGAAACGTACTTAACAAAATAATAATCAAATTGTCTATCTTGATCAGAATTGTTCTGTTTACTTTGGATTATTTCGTTACAGGAATGATCGATGCGTTGAACCCTTTAGACAAATATACCAAGTGTTAAACACAGAGTGGCACTAACGGCAATATATTAATTGCCTCTATTAGGCAAGTTGTATGGCGTAATCTTAGATAAAACTGCGGAATTGTGATAAATCAAGCCATCCGGTGACACTGCTAGCGGGACCGGTATAGTTTATGAGACATGTCGTACTAAATTAAACATGAAAGGTCCTAATAAATTATTTGTGAATTTTAAAACGTCCCCTCATGCCAATTGTTTTCAATATTTCACAACAAAAACATGAATAGGCATATAATAGATTATGTCAATTGACGAACCAATAAAGGAAGCAATAAAATACAATATAAGACCTGGTGAACAACATTACAGCTAGTACACGGAAAACAATCACTTAGGCGCTTGCTACATCATTGACCAAAACGTCTAATATTCTCCAGTTGGCGATAACAAAACAGAGAACAAAACATTAATATTTGCAGAAAGGAGACAGATGGTGCTATATAAACATTCAGCACCCAGTCGCAATGACAACGCAGGTCCTCACTGCACCACAAACGAAATCAAATGAGCAATTAAATAGTCCATAAACATAACAATACGCATTATAAAGGCTGATGATGACAAAGTCACCCAGGACAATACGCATTGTAAAGGGTGGTGAAGACAAAGTCACCCAGAAAAATACGCATTATAAAGGATGGTGAAGACAAAGTCACCCAATGACAAAACACATTGTAAAGGGTGGTTAAGACAAAGTCACCCAGAACAAAACGCATTGTAGAGAGTGGTGAAGACCAAGTCACCCAGGACAATACGCATTTTAAAGGGTGGTGAAGACAAAGTCACCCAGGACAATACGCATTGTAGAGGGAGGTGAAGACAAAGTAACACAGAACAATACGCATTGTAAAGGGTGGTGAGGACAAAGTCACCTAGGACAATACACATTATAAAGGGTGGGAAAGACAAAGTCACCCAGGACAATACGCATTGTAACGGTTGGTGAAGACAAAGACACCAAATGACAATACGGATTGTAAATGTCGGTGAAGACACAGTCACCCGGGACAACACACAGTATAAAGGGTGGTTAAGACAATGTCACCCAGGACAATACGCATTATAAAGAGTGGTGAAGACAAAGTAACCCAGGAAAATACGCATTGTAAAAGGTGGTGAAGACAAAGACACCCAGGACAATACACATTATAAAGGGTGGTGAAGACAAAGTCACCCAGGACAATACGAATTGTAACGGTTGGTGAAGACAAAGACACCAAATGCCAATACGGATTGTAAATGTCGGTGAAGACAAAGTCACCCAGGACAATACACAGTATAAAGGGTGGTGAAGACAGTGTCACCTAGGACAATACGCATTATAAAGAGTGGTGAAGACAAAGTCACCCAGGAAAAAACGTATTGTAAAAGGTGGTGAAGACAAAGTCACCCTTAACAATACGCATTATAAATAGTGGTGAAGACAAAGTCACCCAGGAAAATACGCATTGTAAAAGGTGGTGAAGACATACTCACCCAGAACAATACGCATTATAAAGAGTGGTGAAGACAAATTAACCCAGGAAAATACGCATTGTAAAGGGTGGTGAAGACAAAGTCACCCAATGACAATACACATTGTAAAGGGTGGTTAAGACAAAGTCACCCAGAACAAAACACATTGTAGAGAGTGGTGGAGACCAAGTCACCCAGGACAATACGCATTTTAAAGGGTGGTGAAGACAAAGTCACCCAGGACAATACGCATTGTAGAGGGAGGTGAAGACAAAGTAACACAGAACAATACGCATTGTAAAGGGTGGTGAGGACAAAGTCACCTAGGACAATACACATTATAAAGGGTGGGAAAGACAAAGTCACCCAGGACAATACGCATTGTAACGGTTGGTGAAGACAAAGACACCAAATGACAATACGGATTGTAAATGTCGGTGAAGACACAGTCACCCGGGACAACACACAGTATAAAGGGTGGTTAAGACAATGTCACCCAGGACAATACGCATTATAAAGAGTGGTGAAGACAAAGTAACCCAGGAAAATACGCAATGTAAAAGGTGGTGAAGACAAAGACACCCAGGACAATACACATTATAAAGGGTGGTGAAGACAAAGTCACCCAGGACAATACGAATTGTAACGGTTGGTGAAGACAAAGACACCAAATGCCAATACGGATTGTAAATGTCGGTGAAGACAAAGTCACCCAGGACAATACACAGTATAAAGGGTGGTGAAGACAGTGTCACCTAGGACAATACGCATTATAAAGAGTGATGAAGACAAAGTCACCCAGGAAAAAACGTATTGTAAAAGGTGGTGAAGACAAAGTCACCCTTAACAATACGCGTTATAAATAGTGGTGAAGACAAAGTCATCCAGGAAAATACGCATTGTAAAAGGTGGTGAAGACATACTCACCCAGAACAATATGCATTATAAAGAGTGGTGAAGACAAATTAACCCAGGAAAATACGCATTGTAAAGGGTGGTGAAGACAAAGTCACCCAGAACAATACGCATTGTAAAGGGGGGGTGAAGACAAAGTCACCCAGGACAATACACTTTATAAGGGTTGGTGAAGACAAAGTCACCCAATGACAATACACATTGTAAAGGGTGGTGAAGGCAAAGTCACCCAGAACAATACGCATTATAAAGAGTGGTGAAGACAAAGTCACCCAGGACAATACACATTATAAAGGTTGGTGAAGACAAAGTCACCCAACGACAATACACATTGTAAAGGGTTGTGAAGACAAAGTCACCCAGAACAATACGCATTATAAAGAGTGGTGAAAACAAAGTCACCCAGGACAATACACATTATAAAGAACGGTGAAGACAAAGTCATCCAGGAATATACGCATTGTAAAGGGTTGTGAAGACAAAGTCATCTATAACAATATTCATTGTAAATGGCGGTGAAGACAAAGTCACCCAGGACAATACGCTTTGTAAAGGGTGGTGAAGACAAAGTCTCCCAAAACAATGCACATTATAAATAATGGTGAAGACAAAGTCACCCAGGACAATACACATTATAAAGGGTGGGAAAGACAAAGTCACCCAGGACAATACGCATTGTAACGGTTGGTGAAGACAAATACACCAAATGACAATACGGATTGTAAATGTCGGTGAAGACACAGTCACCCGGGACAACACACAGTATAAAGGGTGGTTAAGACAATGTCACCCAGGACAATACGCATTATAAAGAGTGGTGAAGACAAAGTAACCCAGGAAAATACGCATTGTAAAAGGTGGTGAAGACAAAGACACCCAGGACAATACACATTATAAAGGGTGGTGAAGACAAAGTCACCCAGGACAATACGAATTGTAACGGTTGGTGAAGACAAAGACACCAAATGCCAATACGGATTGTAAATGTCGGTGAAGACAAAGTCACCCAGGACAATACACAGTATAAAGGGTGGTGAAGACAGTGTCACCTAGGACAATACGCATTATAAAGAGTGGTGAAGACAAAGTCACCCAGGAAAAAACGTATTGTAAAAGGTGGTGAAGACAAAGTCACCCTTAACAATACGCATTATAAATAGTGGTGAAGACAAAGTCACCCAGGAAAATACGCATTGTAAAAGGTGGTGAAGACATACTCACCCAGAACAATACGCATTATAAAGAGTGGTGAAGACAAATTCACCCAGGAAAATACGCATTGTAAAGGGTGGTGAAGACAAAGTCACCCAGAACAATACGCATTGTAAAGGGGGGGTGAAGACAAAGTCACCCAGGACAATACACTTTATAAGGGTTGGTGAAGACAAAGTCACCCAATGACAATACACATTGTAAAGGGTGGTGAAGACAAAGTCACCCAGAACAATACGCATTATAAAGAGTTGTGAAGACAAAGTCACCCAGGACAATACACATTATAAAGGTTGGTGAAGACAAAGTCACCCAACGACAATACACATTGTAAAGGGTTGTGAAGACAAAGTCACCCAGAACAATACGCATTATAAAGAGTGGTGAAAACAAAGTCACCCAGGACAATACACATTATAAAGAACGGTGAAGACAAAGTCATCCAGGAATATACGCATTGTAAAGGGTTGTGAAGACAAAGTCATCTATAACAATATTCATTGTAAATGGCGGTGAAGACAAAGTCACCCAGGACAATACGCTTTGTAAAGGGTGGTGAAGACAAAGTCTCCCAAAACAATGCACATTATAAATAATGGTGAAGACAAAGTCACCCAGGACAATACACATTATAAAGGTTGGTGAAGACAAAGTCACCCAATGAAAATACACATTTTAAAAGGTGGTGAAGACAAAGTCACCCAGAAAAATACGCATTATAAACAATGGTGAAGACAAAGTCACACAGGACAATACACATTATAAAGAACGGTGAAGACAAAGTCATCCAGGAATATACGCATTGTAAAGGGTTGTGAAGACAAAGTCATCTATAACAATACGCATTGTAAATGGCGGTGAAGACAAAGTCACCCAAGACAATACGCTTTGTAAAGGGTGGTGAAGACAAAGTCTCCCAAAACAATACACATTATAAATAACGGTGAAGACAAAGTCATCCAAGACAGTACACATTACAAAGAGTGATGAAGACAAAATCACCCAAGACGAAGACAAATTCACCTAGGCCGATACGCATTATCAAGAGTTGTGAAGACAAAGTCACACAGGACAATACGCATTATAATGGGAAATGAAGACAATGTCAAACAGGACAATACACATTAAAAAGAGTGGTGAAGACAAAGTAACGCTGTACAATACGCATTATTATGGGTGGTGAAGACAAAGTTACCCAGGACAATACACATTATAAAAATTGGTGAAGACAAAGTCACCCAGGAAAAGTCATATTATAATGGATGGTGAAGACAAAGTCACCCAGAACAATACGCATTGTAATGGGTGAAGGCAATGTCACCCAGGACAATACGTATTATAAATAGTGGTGAAGACAAAGTCACCCAGGAAAATACGCATTGTAAAAGGTGGTGAAGACATACTCACCCAGAACAATACGCATTATAAAGAGTGGTGAAGACAAATTCACCTAGGAAAATACGCATTGTAAAGGGTGGTGAAGACAAAGTCACCCAGAACAATACGCATTGTAAAGGGGGGTGAAGACAAAGTCACCCAGGACAATACACTTTATAAGGGTTGGTGAAGACAAAGTCACCCAATGACAATACACATTGTAAAGGGTGGTGAAGACAAAGTCACCCAGAACAATACGCATTATAAAGAGTGGTGAAGACAAAGTCACCCAGGACAATACACATTATAAAGGTTGTGAAGAAAAAGTCATCTATAACAATACGCATTGTAAATGGCGGTGAAGACAAAGTCACCCAAGACAATACGCTTTGTAAAGGGTGGTGAAGACAAAGTCTCCCAAAACAATACACATTATAAATAACGGTGAAGACAAAGTCATCCAAGACAGTACACATTACAAAGAGGGATGAAGACAAAATCACCCAAGACGAAGACAAATTCACCTAGGCCGATACGCATTATAAAGAGTGGTGAAGACAAAGTCACACAGGACAATACGCATTTTAATGGGAAATGAAGACAAAGTCAACCAGGACAATACACATTAAAAAGAGTGGTGAAGACAAAGTCACGCTGTACAATACGCATTATTATGGGTGGTGAAGACAAAGTCACCCAGGACAATACACATTATAAAAATTGGTGAAGACAAAGTCACCCAGGAAAAGTCATATTATAATGGATGGTGAAGACAAAGTCACCCAGAACAATACGCATTGTAATGGGTGAAGGCAATGTCACCCAGGACAATACGTATTATAAAGGGTGTTGACGACAAAGTCTCCCAGGAAAACACGCATTATAAATGATGTTGAAAACAAAGTCAGCCAGGAAAAAAAGATTGTAAAGAGTTTTGAAGACAAACTCACAATACGCATTGTAAAGGATGGTGAAGACAGCCTCACCAGGGACAATACGCATTATAAATGCTGGTGAAGACATAGTCAACCAGGACAATACACATTGTAAAGAGTGGTTAAGACAAAAACATCCAGGACAATAGACATTATAAAGAGTGGTGAAGACAAAGTCACCCAGGACAATACGCACTGTAAAGGGTGGTGAAGACAAAGTCACCCAATGACAATACGCATTATAAAGAGTGCTGAAGACAAAGTCACCAAGGACAATACGCATTATAAAGAGTGGTGAAGACAAAGTCACCCAGGACAAAATGCACTGTAAAGTGTGGCGAAGACAAAGTCACCCATGACAATATGCATTATAAAGAGTGGTGAAGACAAAGTCACCAAGGACAATACGCATTATAAAGAGTGGTGAAGACAAAGTCACCAAGGACAATACGCATTATAAAGAGTGGTGAAGACAAAGTCACCCAGGATAATACGCATTATAAAGGGTGGTGAAGACAAAGTCACCCAGGACAAAACGCACTGTAAAGTGTGGCGAAGACAAAGTCACCCATGACAATATGCATTATAAAGAGTGGTGAAGATAAAGTCACCCAGGACAATACGCATTATAAAGAGTGGTGAAGACAAAGACACCAAATGCCAATACGGATTGTAAATGTCGGTGAAGACAAAGTCACCCAGGACAATACACAGTATAAAGGGTGGTGAAGACAGTGTCACCTAGGACAATACGCATTATAAAGAGTGGTGAAGACAAAGTCACCCAGGAAAAAACGTATTGTAAAAGGTGGTGAAGACAAAGTCACCCTTAACAATACGCATTATAAATAGTGGTGAAGACAAAGTCACCCAGGAAAATACGCATTGTAAAAGGTGGTGAAGACAAAGTCACCAAGGACAATACGCATTATAAAGAGTGGTGAAGACAGAGTCACCCAGGACAATACGCACTGTAAAGGGTGGCGAAGACAAAGTCACCCAAGACAATATGCATTATAAAGAGTGGTGAAGACAAAGTCACCCAGGACAATACGCATTGTAAAGAGTGGTGAAGACAAAGTCACCCAGGATAATACGCATTATAAAGGGTGGTGAAGACAAAGTCACCCAGGAAAATACGCATTATAAAGAGTGGTGAAGACAAAGTCACCCAGGACAATACGCATTGTAAAGAGTGGTGAAGACAAAGTCACCCAGGACAATACACATTATAAAAATTGGTGAAGACAAAGTCATCCAGGAAAAGTCACATTAGAATGGATGGTGAAGACAAAGTCACCCAGAACAATACGCATTGTAATGGATGAAGACAATGTCACCCAGGACAATACGTATTATAAAGGGTGTTGAAAACAAAGTATTCCAGGAAAACACGCATTATAAATGAAGTTGAAGACAAAGTCACCCAGACAAAAAAAAGATTGTAAAGAGTTTTGAAGACAAAGTCACCCAATGACAATACGCATTATAAACAGTGGTGAAGACAAAGTCACCAAGGACAATACGCATTATAAATAGTGGTGAAGACAAAGTCACCCATTACAAAACGCACTGTAAAGGGTGGCGAAGACAAAGTCACCCAAGACAATACGCATTATAAAGAGTGGTGACGACACAGTCACCCAGGACAATACACATTATAAAGAGTGGTGAAGACAAAGTCACCCAGGACAATACGCACTGTAAAGGGTGGCGAAGACAAAGTCACCCAAGACAATACGCATTATAAAGAGTGGTGAAGACAAGGTCACCCATGACAATACGCACTGTAAAGGGTGGCGAAGATAAAGTCACCCAAGACAATACGCATTATAAAGAGTGGTGAAGACAAAGTCACCCAGGACAATACGCACTGTAAAGGGTGGCGAAGACAAAGTCACCCAAGACAATACGCATTATAAAGAGTGGTGAAGACACAGTCACCCAGGACAATACGCACTGTAAAGGGTGGCGAAGACAAAGTCACCCAGGACAATACGCATTATAAGAGTGGTGAAGACACAGTCACCTAGGACAATACGCATTATAAAGAGTGGTAAAGACAAAGTCACCCATGAAAATACGTATTGTAAAGAGTGGTGAAGACAGAGTCACCCAGGACAATACGCATTATTAAGGGTGGTGAAGACAAAGTCACCCAGGACAATACGCACTATAAGGAGTGGTAAAGACAAAGTCACCCAGGACAATACACATTTTAAAGAGTGGTGAAGACAGTCACCGAACGGTCTGTAGGCAATACGACCGACTGATTAGAGAAATTAACAAGCCAGGTTGTTTTAGGTGACTGTAAACCATACACTATTATCCACTGTAAAAACCATATTTTTTCTGCAAGTGCAACTGTATGACCCGTAGTTTTACTCTTCAATCTGCAAAAAAAATCACCCAGGACAATACACATTATAAAGAACGGTGAAGACAAAGTCATCCAGGAATATACGCATTGTAAAGGGTTGTGAAGACAAAGTCATCTATTACAATACGCATTGTAAATGTCGGTCAAGACAAAGTCACCCAAGACAATACGCTTTGTAAAGGGTGGTGAAGACAAAGTCTCCCAAAACAATACACATTATAAATAATGGTGAAGACAAAGTCATCCAAGACAATACACATTACAAAGAGTGATGAAGACAAAATCACCCAAGACGAAGACAAATTCACCTAGGCCGATACGCATTATAAAGAGTGGTGAAGACAAAGTCACATAGGACAATACGCATTATAATGGGAAATGAAGACAAAGTCAACCAGGACAATACACATTATAAAGAGTGGTGAAGACAAAGTCACGCTGTACAATACGCATTATTATGGGTGGTGAAGACAAAGTCACCCAGGACAATACACATTATAAAAATTGGTGAAGACAAAGTCACCCAGGAAAAGTCACATTATAATGGATGGTGAAGACAAAGTCACCCAGAACAATACGCATTGTAATGGGTGAAGACAATGTCACCCAGGACAATACGTATTATAAAGGGTGTTGAAGACACAGTTTCCCAGGAAAACACGCATTATAAATGATGTTGAAGACAAAGTCATCCAGGAAAAAAATATTGTAAAGAGTTTTGAAGACAAAGTCACCAAGGACAATACGCATTGTAAAGGGTGGTGAAGACAGCCTCACCAGGGACAATACGCATTATAAAGGCTGGTGAAGACATACTCAACCAGGACAATACACATTGTAAAGAGTGGTGAAGACAGAGTCACCCAGGACAATACGCATTATAAAGGGTGGTGAAGACAAAGTCACCCAGGACAATACGCACTATAAAGAGTGGTAAAGACAAAGTCACCCAGGACAATACACATTTTAAAGAGTGGTGAATACAAAGTCACCGAACGGTCAGTAGGCAATACGACCGACTGATTAGAGAAATTAACAAGCCAGGTTGTTTTATGTGACTGTAAACCATACACTATTATCCACTGTAAAAACCATATGTGTAGTTAGTTGTTATGTTATTTATTTGCCCACATAGTGCCGGTGAACACATTACATATGCGCATTTCGCTATATACTTATGGAATGTTCTGTACCATGGTGCTAAGGGCATCTGGTATGGCATCATGCTTGGTACTCAGCGTTCTTTTTTACTGAAGTGATTGTATTGCAAATGGTCTGACGATATTTTTCATCACAGCGCCAATTAGTTTGTGGTTATATATACCATTTAAATATATTTTACGCTGGCATGTTCAGTCTTCTGGTCGTTCTAACTTTAAACTTGACATACTGTTGATCTTGTAATTTAGATTTGTATTATAATTTACACTCGCACGTTACGGGTGGGGTATTGCTTTTGGCAATATTGGCGTTTTAAGTTCCCCACACCTTTGATGTGAAAACATATATATCATTTATTGTAAAAAATAAATGCTATTACTATTTGATATGTTCGTTATTTCTTAAATAAATGACAATTTCAATTTCAATATTTCTTACTAGTGTTCTTTTGTACTTCCATACAATTGTTTATGATTTCACACATCAAACAAAGCGTAACTTTACGAGTGTATATTATACGGTATACATAAATGTAAATTTATTTATAAATAAATGTTTTGATGTAAACTTAATCTCTATCAGGGTACCTGTAAATATACGAGTAAAATGATCTATTAAAGTATACGTTAGTGTCGTTATCACGCTAAAAGCATATATAACACATTAACTGTTATGCGAATTATCTTCCCAATTGGAGTCTCTCCAGATGACGCTTTCACAAAGCATCAGACAGTTATACAAACGTCATACATTTTTGCAAATTACCACCATCCCACCCTATTGTCTATCTATAATGCAGTCATCCCAGGATAATATATACCAGTACCTTATACATATATATACATATGTAGATACAGGTTTTCGGGTTGAGATTTATTAAAATATGCAATATAAATATTTTAAACAAGATCCCATGTTTCTGACATATAAAATCTATTTAGAAATGATAATAATAATAGAATATTGCTATTGCTATTGTTAAGGCAGCGTTTAAAGTGTTTTTCACCTTTGCGTTGAGGCGTTTTAAGTTCCCCACACCTTTGATGTGAAAACATATATATCATTTATTGTAAAAAATAAATGCTATTACTATTTGATATGTTCGTCATTTCCTAAATAAATGACAATTTCAATTTCAATATTTCTTACTGGTATTCTTTTGTACTTCCATACAATTGTTTATGATTTCCGACATCAAACAAAGCGTAACTTTTTGAGGGTAAATTATAAGGTATACATAAATAACATTGTTAGGTCTTATGATTAATTCGCAGAATTAGGATATATTCTGTCTATCCCCAAAGGTATGTTAAAGAACCAGCTAATTCCAGTCATTAATACATATTTTTGACTTGTATTATTTATTCATAATTTAATATTTTCAGAGTGAAGGAAACCAGAAAGAGAAATAGAACAGAGGAAGCCAACAAGAAAGCATTGGAAAACAAACTACCTCAACATGATTGCTATATTGCTGTTGTGTTTTATTTAGGTCAGCTGATAATATACTAATATATTAAAATTAATAAGCCTTCTTTTATGTTATCTTGTTTCATTTACCCTTTGTTATCATTCTTTTGGATAGTTTGACCTACTAGTGGATATATGTCATTTATAAGAGACATATATGTTACTGACGTTTAACATTTAGGCCACTTAATATAAGCTACATATAAAGCACTTATAAGTCGCATATAAGTCACTTATAAGTGACATAGTATTTGGCATATAAGTGGCTTATAAGTGACATTGTACTTTGCATATAAGTGGCTTATAAGTGAGTTATAAGACTTACATCTCATTTGCATTTAAAATCAATATTAGTTACTTATATGTTACTGGACTATGTCAAGTATAAGCGGCTTATATGTCACTTATATGTCACTTATAACGCAAACATATAGGTGACTTATATTTAAGGGAAACTGGCATAGACGGAGAAACTGAAATATGAAAATTGGTTGATGAAAATCTAGATCCTGTAATGATGTTATAGACTTCATTGATCGAAATCAAGTTATAACAAGTAAACTTCTTTAGCAGGGTTTTCCTTATCACAAACTACGTAGGTCTTTCTCCAAATTATAGCACCGCAATGAAAACCTACTGGAGAAGTACAAATATTCTGCGACTAGGAATATCACAACCCTTATTTTATGGAGATTTGGTGTATAAACTTCGTAAGTTAAAGGGATCTGGCGGATTTCTTGACCATTTAAAAAAGTAATCAGGAAGTTCGTCAGGAAAGGGTCCGACCCTTTAGTATTACAAGGCACTGCGTGTTTAGTAATTGAACCCTCTAGTCACTATACTTCACTTTTCCCTTGAGTGAAACCCCAACCAAGGGAGGTAGGTGCATGAGCTTTCGTCCCTCGGGTTTTCTGGGCGTACTATTGCTGTTGTTGTTCAATATAATTCTGGATACATTCTGAGATATATCTTATTTTGTATTTTATATAGCTTTACAACAACATCTTAGTGTATCTTTTGTTATTTCCTCTGGATGTGGACTTTATTTATTGATATGGAATTCCTTTTGATGGGATGTAGCTTTGTTTACACTGTTTTTTTTCTATTTTCTATACAGGATAATAGCGAGGATTTTGTACACATAAAATCAATTCAAGCTAACCCGTAGGCCTTATTGCCTACTGACCGTTCCAAGTCGGTAACCCTGTCTTCACCACCATTTCTGTTGTATTTTGTCTTTTTCATTTTATAATTAAATAAATATTGCTCCTTGTTTGTAGTACAGAGTGCGGATCTACGAGGTCATTGCGTTTGGACGCTGTGGTTTCTATAGGAACCTATATCGCATTTTGTGAAAGCCTCATTACTAACAAAGATGAAATTCAAAAACAATTACTAAATTCAGAACTACATTTGAATTACACATGCCTTTAAGATATAGTTAAATACAACAGAATTGTCGTTTTAGAAAAACTCATAGTAGGATTTATGATTAATTTTATGTTTTGTATTGTCATATTCATTTGCTCGTTGTATTTGGTTTGTAATACAGTCCGAAACTACGATGCCATTACGTGTGGGTGTGTGGGTTTGTACGACCATTTTTCTCAACTAAGGCTTAATGAACATCTGTACTTTTGTAAGATGAACTTCTGTACTTTTGTAAGATATCACGCACTTGTAAGATATTACCAAAAGTCAGCAATTAGTTGAACAATAGCTATTATCGCTCATTACTGAAGCATCTATGTATGTAAACGTATAGTATAAAAGGTTATGGTAATGTAAACCGGCAATCACGATATTAGCGCGAAAACCAGCACATTAAAGCACTCATTAGTATATTAATTGGAATTTTGTTCCTTCTAAATAATACATTTTGAATACGTCCTTAGGTTAACTTACACGTGGATACTTTAGTTATGGCAAATATTTAACTCGAAAAGCAATCTCTCGGTAACACTGTGTGGAGGGTAGTAACAGAAATCAAGAGAGTTTATCCATTAAAGATGGGGGACATTTTGACAGGAAAATACAATACTTGGCACATTTATGCCATTTATAGCCCCAAATCAGACTTAGCGAACTTATACTCACATAAAATCAATGTAACCCTTTCTTCAAAATCCTTTATGTTGTGTATTGTCCAGTTCATTGACTTTGATATTTGCAGCTTGTATTTAGTTTATATTACATTACCGACCTACGGTGAAATCGTGATATTTGAAATTGTTTTCTCAATTTTAAAATCAATCATCAATGTAAACAATATTTGTTCTAGAAATACTTTTCTTTACAGACGATACAAGCATCGACACTAGTTTGATACAGTAACTTATGATTGTGTGTGTTAAGTTATTACCTTCTGATCCTATGGGATCATCGAACCTAATTACTAGACCTTTAAAATAGAATACTGCTTAACCCTTAACCCGCTACGTATATATAATGGACTGTTTTTTCTTTTAATTATGGCCAAACCATTTATGTGACAAAGGCGTGTTTTGGGAAAAATTACTGATCATCAGCTGGACGCAAAGGCTATTATAGTCGTGCTTAGCGGGTTAAATGTTAAGCCGGTGCTAGGGTGGTTTGAGAGGTGTTTTATTTTATATTTCCTTTCATGATCAGACTCAATAATATCGAGTTTATTTTCTCTCCTTTTGTAAGTGGATTCACTTTGCTGTTTTTATTGTAATTATATTCCCAACCGTCTTGCGAATTGAAGTATGTTTTACCCACTTAACATGAGTTGGCAAAACAATTCAGTTGTTTTATGGCAAGAGTTCTTATAGGGTAAATCTGCAGCCTCCGGCTGTACTTGGACTACATTTATTTGGATGTCCTTGATGTATTTTCTTAAACTACCAATAACAGAGTTAACTGGGGTGTGCAGTTATAACATTAACATCCCTAATTCTAAAAAAAATAATCAGCATATATGCAGCTTTTGTTTACAGCTTGTGTTGGTTATTATATTGCTTCCAGTAGATGTCTGCTCTGACTCTGTTAAAAACTTGTAAATATAATCATGTCTCTCCGATCACTTTTTCATAAATAACCATACTCCTCCGAATATCTCGTGGTTGTATATAGATATAAACATGTGTAGAGTACCATACGTGTATGCCACATTCAGAGTTTTGACTTCAAGCGCTTGTAGTTTCAGAATTGTCAAAAGGATATCCTAATAACCCCTTGCGAATCTGTGAGCCTCAGGATGGTCGAACTTCGATCCCATCGTCACCATTTCAACCAATTTAGTCAAACTCTTATGCTACATGCAATATATGAGAGCTATATGCCTTGTGGTTTCAGAAAATAATATTATTTTATTTTTAAGGTACCATACACATAAAAGGGTTGACAATAGGGCTACCGCCTTGGAACGATCAGTGGCCAAAAAGGCAGCTGGGGATTTCAATCAGGTTCTAGAGTGTACAAAAGCTCACTCTTACCTTATTGTAATCCCAATAAAATGATAAAATATAATTAAATTGCAAAAAAAGAAATCTCCACCATGATATATTCTCTAACAAACTAGGCAACATTAATGGCCAATATAAGTATAACACAAAAATGAGCATGTATATATGAATTAATAAAATACTTTACCCAAATACTTTATAAAATAATGAAAGACTGTTTCGAATGAAATGCCTGACACAACCTTATGAAGAAAGATAAAAATATCGGACAGGAAAAGCAGCATTCAAGGACGACAGTCAACCACAAAACACTAAAACAAACATGCAAACAGACAAACGAGAAGGCAAAAGTAATACAAAATGCAAACGACATCACAAACACAGAAGGGTTGACAATAGGGCTACCGCCTTGGAACGGTCAGTGGCAACAAAGGCCACTGGTGGAGCTTATGACCTTCCCATCTTGCAATGCACTACATGTTTAGTCGTTGATCGATTTACAATTCGCCTCTAAAGGTTCTTCTTTGATTATGCAATGACTCGGCAGATTGTGGAACTTATGATGACGTCGACCTTGATCATGTTTTGATGTTTGTCTTCAATCGTATCTAGTCGTGTCCTTAACGGGTTATTCTCTTGTTACTCGGGCAACTTCCATAGGCTTTACATGTAATACATTCATTTACACACGATATGTGTGTTTTACTTATATTGCCTACTTAGGATGCCTAGTTTGTAAGCGGATTTAACCTTGAGGAGATTATTTGTTTCCCTAACAAAAAAATAATGGATTTACAAGAAGCTTTTGACAAAATGTTGACAAAATGAACACCGAAATTGTCTTGAAAAATATATTTAAACAATGTTATCAAAGAAGAAAGCATAATATTTTAAATGTTTAACAAGAACAATAATACACAGTGGATAGCTAAGACCATTAATATGCAATTACAAAACAATTACGTGCCTGATTGACTGATATTATAGGGTTAGCTAAAAGCAATATATCTGAACTTCGTATGTCTGGCACGTAACAGAATGAGCATATCATGTTTACAATCAAATGTAGAATTTCATTTGTTTGCAAATATGGGATAACGGCTCATTAACTGCGTCAATACATGCTTAAATGGAAGTTAAGTATGTAAATAAATAATCGATCATTTGTTCATTGCTGGTTGCCAGTCACACATATCGCGGTGATACCCTTTTCGTGCATTTTAGATATCATCCATTTGAAACACTGCTACCGATTACACTCACGGTATATGTGTGTGTGCGTGTGTGTTTGTGTGTATATATGTGTGTGTGTGTGTGTGTGTGTGTGTGTGTGTGTGTGTGCGGGGGTTGTATTTGTATACGTATGTATCCATATGTATGTGTATGTGTCTTTGTGTTCGTGGACAGGATGGGTATGTTCGTTAATATGAACGTGCGCGCGTGCGTGAGAGCGTGTGTGCGTGCGTGCGTGGCGATCAGGGTATGTATATATATATGGATATATACATACCCTGATGGATATGTGTGTGGATATGTGGATATGTGTGGATATGAGTGGATATATTGACATGTGTGTGGATGTGTGTTTATGTGTGTGGATATGTGTGGATATATGGTTATATGTGTAGATATGTGTGGATATGTTGTCATGTGTGTGGATGTGTGTGGATGTGTATGTGACGCAACGACCAATTTACTTCATAAACTACGAATGCAGTGAATAACCGATTCATTCTTTTTACTGTCAAAAATTACTTGATAGCTTACATGGAGATTATGGGAATTACATTCATATCATGTATATCATTATAGAATATTGATAAAGGTTTTTGTAGTATAATTTTGCCGTCATTTGGCGGGTTTGTTACTTTAACGCTGGTAAAACATATTGGGGACTGCGACCTCAGAGGGAGATTAGATTAAGGATGAATATTCCCGTCATACATGACCGCTAGAGCTTTAAGCCAAGCGGGGAGGATGGTCGATCTCTAAAGAACAATGTGTATTCACTTAGCTTCAACACTTCAAGTGATTTAGTGTTTTTTTCATTTCAAACATTTGGCTTAGTTGAATAAAAGAAATTAATAACAATGGTATTGGATGTACTTTTATTTACATTGATTTGTCAATTAGGCGTTGACGACAGGATAATAGCGAGGTTGTGTACACATAAATCCGATTTAAACTGTACGCCTTATTGCCTGCTCACCATTACAAGTCGGTAAGCCTGTCTTCAGCACTCATTATGTCATGTATTGTCCTTTTATTGACATTTTAAATATGCTTTTATTTCGGTTTGGGTTGCAGTGGGGACCTACGGTGCGATTGCTCGTGATTGCTGTGGTTTCTATAGCACCATTTTTCACATTTATATCAACGTCTGATATTCGACATTTTTGTCTAATATTCCCATCAGGCTTGACATAATTCATGCGTCAATAACAAAGATGTACTTCTGCACGCTAAATTTACTTTTGCTCGGTCACGTGATGAACTATTGAACGGTTGGCACATTTCCAGTGAGAATGGTCAAGGCTATTTAATCACAGTGACTGCTTCTAGACCAATGAAAGACGCTTATAGTTTAGGATATATAATAACAGTATTTGACTCGAGATGAGATTATAAATTAGAAAGTTAATTTGTCGATAGTTCATGTCTCTGTGAGTTCACGAACCCATGTCAGAGATGTACATTTCGTTATTATTTATTTCACCAAGATTTACATATTACAATCAACATAGTCAATGCATGATAATAATGTAATTATGGCGCAATGGCATTTAAACACAATTCAATGTAAATATTAACAAATAGCATCCAATGTAAATAGTAACAAGGTAAGGAAAAACGAGGCTCGAAGTAGAATCTGGACAAGCTCTAGACAGTCAGCATAATACATTATCTATATCTAATACGTGATTAGGTAGGAGGGAGATATTGTGTTTATTTATACATATATATCAATGTATTCTATAATAAACCTTACGTTCTGATGTTCTTTTCTCCGTCATTTTAATAACATACACATTTACAAATGCAGATATAAATGTGTATATACCATTTGTGGATACTATATTAAGTTTTATGTTTTGTATTGTTCTTGAACTAAAAAGAAATGTTTTATATGTTCACCATTTTACTTAAAAATGTTTTTATTTTTTTTATTATTTGATTTTTTATTATTTCTTTATGATATCTAAAGTATGGACAAAGACAGATAATAATTCACAAACGGTCTTTACTGTGGTTAAACTGCGAATCGAGTTTGAGCGTTTTACTATTAACACGCTAGTTTGTAGATATACATATGATGGTTTGTAGATGTGGACACAAATATTTGGCAAATAATCGTTATTTTACAAAGTTATTCTCCATAACCTTATACACTACCATTCTGTGTTATACATTTACACAATGCACGAGACTTTCAAGTGACCCCATCGAGTGTACGACGTGGACATTTGTATTTGATGTTATCAGGCGGTTTATACGGCAAGAAGTTGTATATATCTACTTTACTGCCTAAAATTTCATCAAAATGCATTTATTTGATCATTTCAATTGTGTTATAATAGGATTCTTATAGAGTTTAACCTCAAAACTACATTTTAAGTCCGAAATGTATATTCCGTTTCTGATTTGGTTTGTAGATGTTAACATTTATCGAAATGATTGTTTGTTGAAGGTCAGCGCTAGTTTTTAGATATAGAGGTGCTGGTTTGTTTTAGCTTAGCGCATTTTATTGTATGGTAACTATTGCCATTTAGTTCACCTGTTCGTTAAAATCAAGGTCACAGTCGGTAAAAAATAGCTGTTTTATTCATGTTATAACATAATGCATCTTTCGACCGTTGGCCTATTCCTTCGTGTATGTTCTGTCCGGTGGTTTATTTATTTTGTTAAGTGAAACCATTTATCATACATACTTCATATTTCATGGAAATATATAAACTAAAACAATTAAGGGTCTCATCTATGAAAATTATTTAAACTAGTGTCTGTTTTCCAAAAACTCTTTTTAAGAGGCACATTTAAATAATCATACACTTATATCTTCAATAATAAATTGCTAATTAAATACAGTAAAATGTATAGTTCATAGAAATTCAGCAATGTTTAACTGATTACATCTTTCTTATACAATTGATTGATGAAAAGAAATTCGGTATAGATTTGTTGGTACTATTAGCACTCGTTCTGACCATATCGATTTCTATTTTCATTTTGAAAAGTAGCAATTTCATTGTCAAATCGATCTCGCCATTCCATCAAAACAGTTAACATCTTCAACATCATAATTTCTTAAGGTCATCACAAAGTTAAAATAATTGTATCGTTGACAGCTTTTCAAAATGGTGTATTCATCTAAATAATGAAACATACTACGAGAAAATAAGAAAATCTTCAGTTTTCTAAAATACCCAAAACCATCAAAAACTAGCTCTTATAGGAAACATACCATCGACAAACTAGGGTGTAACTTCAACAAGCAGCGCATGAACATCTAAACACTTGTCTAGATTTCAGCGAAATGAGCATTTAAGACAAAAATAAATAATTATTTCGGTACATACTACTACAGCATATAATTTCACAAAACCAGTTTAAAGGATACAGCATTTAGACAAAGATATTTAGAAGAAATGTAATAACATCATATACAGTACATTTTTCGCCATGACTAATCTAATAAATGGAATACACATATAACGTACAGAAACATGTCGTAAAAGTTATCAGAGTTTAAAGCAGTGAAGAAATTGTCGGTTAACTTTATAAACAACTGCAATGTCGAAAAATACTGCGTTTGTTTACATTTTCAATGTCAATCCAATCCCGTGATGCAACTGAACCCGTCTACAAATTAGCGTGTTAATATCTATAAACTCAAATTAGATTTTCACTTTACCTACAGTGATCTAGTAGCTTAGTATCTTTACAAGATTATAGTCACTGTAGGTAAAGTGCGAATCGAATTTGAGTTTGTAGATATCAACACGCTAGTTTGTAGACAGACAAATGATGGTTTGTAGATGTGGAAACCCATATTTGGCAAATTGTCGTGATTTTATGAACTTATTCTCCATAACGATGTACACTGCCTGTCTGTGTTTTACATTAACACAATGCACGCGACTTTCAAGTGACCATATCGAGTTTACGATGTGGAAATCTGAATTTGATTTTATCAGGTGGTTTATACGGTAAGAACTTGTTTATAAGAACTTTACTGCCTAAAATGTCATCAAAATGCATTTATTTGATTAGTTCAATTGTGTTTTAATAGGATTCTTATAGAGTTTAACCTCAAAACTACATTTTAAGTCCGAAATATATATTCAGTGTCTGATTTGGTTTGTAGATGTTAACATTTATCGAAATGATTGTTTGTTGAAGGTCTGCGCTAGTTTTTAGATATAGAGGTGCTGGTTTGTTTTAGCTTAGCGCATTTTATTGTATGGTAACTATTGCCATTTAGTTCACCTGTTCGTTAAAATCAAGGTCACAGTCGGTAAAAAATAGTTGTTTTATTCATGTTATAACATAATGCATCTTTCGACCGTTGGCCCATTCCTTCGTGTATGTTCTGTCCGGTGGTTTATTTATTTTGTTAAGTGAAACCATTTATCATACATACTTCATATTTCATGGAAATATATAAACTAAAACAATTAAGGGTCTCATCTATGAAAATTATTTAAACTAGTGTTTGTTTTCCAAAAACTCTTTTTAAGAGGCACATTTAAATAATCATACACGTATGTCTTCAATAATAAATTGCTAATTAAATAAAGTAAAATGTATAGTTCATAGAAATTCAGCAATGCTTACAGATTACATCTTTCTTATACAATTGATTGATGAAAAGAAATTCAGTATAGATTTGTTGGTACTATTAGCACTCGTTCTGACCATATCGATTTCTATTTTCATTTTGAAAAGTAGCAATTTCATCGTCAAATCGACCTCGTCATTCCATCAAAACAGTTAACATCTTCAACATCATAATTTCTTAAGGTC
This sequence comes from Cyrtodaria siliqua, assembly GCA_037043455.1. Classification (NCBI taxonomy): domain Eukaryota; kingdom Metazoa; phylum Mollusca; class Bivalvia; order Adapedonta; family Hiatellidae; genus Cyrtodaria; species Cyrtodaria siliqua. The sequence continues at coordinate 47,638 of JAWPHD010002236.1, forward strand.
ATCACAAAGTTAAAATAATTGAATCGTTGACAGCTTTTGAAATGGTGTAATCATCTAAATAATGAAACATACTACGAGAAAATAAGAAAATATTCAGTTTCAAAAATACCCAAAACCATCAAAAACTAGCTCTTATAGGAAACATACCATCGACAAACTAGTGTGTAACTTCAACAAGCAGCGCATGAACATCTAAAAACTTGTCTAGATTTCAGCGAAATGAGCATTTAAGACAAAAATAAATAAATATTTCGGTACATACTACTACAGCATATAATTTCACAAAACCAGTTTAAAGCATTTAGACAAAGATATTTAGAAGAAATGTAATAACATCATATACAGTACATTTTTCGCCATGACTAATCTAATAAATGGAATACACATATAACGTACAGAAACATGTCGTAAAAGTTATCAGAGTTTAAGGCAGTGAAGAAATTGTCGGTTAACTTTATAAACAACTGCAATGTCGAAAAATACTGCGTTTGTTTACATTTTCAATGTCAATCCAATCCCGTGATGCAACTGAACCCGTCTACAAATTAGCGTGTTAATATCTATAAACTCAAATTAGATTTTCACTTTACCTACAGTGATCTAGTAGCTTAGTATCTTTACAAGATTATAGTCACTGTAGGTAAAGTGCGAATCGAATTTGAGTTTGTAGATATCAACACGCTAGTTTGTAGACAGACAAATGATGGTTTGTAGATGTGGAAACCCATATTTGGCAAATTGTCGTGATTTTATGAACTTATTCTCAATACCTGTCTTACATTTACACAATGCACGCGACTTTCAAGTGACCACATCGAGTTTACGATGTGGAAATCTGAATTTGATGTAATCAGGTGGTTTATACGGTAAGAACTTGTTTATAAGAACTTTACTGCTTTATATTTCATCAAAATACATTTGTTGGATCAGTTCAATTGTATTTCAATATGTTTCTTTTAGATATTGGCTTAAACACTAAAGGTTAAAGCAAATATATATATTTTGTCTGATTTGGTTTGTAGATGTTAACATTTATCGAAGCGAAAGTTTGTTGATGTTAAGCGCTAGTTTTTCGATGTAGACGCGATGGTTTGTTTTATATTAGCGCTTTTTCTTATAGGGTAAATATTAACATCTAGCCTAACTGTTCCTTATGTTCAAAGTCGCAGTCTGTAAAAAACAACTTTTTTATTCATTGTATAACATCTGAACGACAATTGTCAGGGTATATAATATGTCGCGCATTCGTTTGCCCATTCCTCCGTCCACGTTCTGTCTGGTTGTTAATTTATTTTGTTAAGTTCAACCATTTGCCCTACATGCTTCATATTTTATGAAAAAATATATATACTAAAACAACTAACGGTCGCCTCTATATTAATTGTTTGAAATACTGTTTGTTAAAGTTCTGAGCTCATGGCAATTCATGTACATATCAATGTTTATTGACCAGACACATTTAAAAAGAATACACACATATATTCAGTAATATATTGATTAATTAAATAAAGTAAAAATATATGTTATTTAGACTTTACTAATACTTAATCGATTACATTTTTGTTATACAATTGGTTGATGAAATATGTTGCGTGCTTCATATGCAAGCTATAACTTCATTCATTATAATATATATATGTATGATATGGCAATACACGGTGATAATATGAGTAGCCTTACTGTATGTGTTATTAATTTTTTTTTTCAATTAATATTTCATAGTTTCACATATCGATTTCTATGCTTTGAAAGTGTCCTCGAAAGACGAAACCAATGTGTAGAAAAACTCTCAAACAGAAACTCAAGCTAGTAATGCAACTTCACTACCAAATATAGCGCCAGCCTTTCCAGACATAAGAATAAACATTTGCAAACATTGATCGTCTAGCCCTTTCACTGGTATCGAACATGTTGTCTCTGGAATAATTACGTTGAATTATAAGACACACGTAGTATTTTGTACAATTTAACTATGTCCCGCCACGAAAGTGTTACCATTTTCCGATCGTACGTCCGTACGTACGTTCAGATTTTACATTGAAGATTTTGTTTAAGTCTATTTCACTGACACCATGAGAGAAACAGTTTTATGCCAAAAGTATGTCAGTATTAATGACCTTGTCCTAACTTTTGCAATTTGTTAATTTACATTCGAGTTTAGCATTGAAAGAGTAGAATAATGGACCTTTGAAAAAGCCGTATAGCTTTCATTGTTCATATATGCTTACATCAATGTAAATAACATTGACCTGTTGTTAGTACTTTGTTCATTTAGTCGATTCCACACACAATTACAGCTTAAGAGGTTACAATACTTCATGAGAGCACTACGCTCCTATCACAAATAGGTTAATGGATTAATCTTCACCTACTACCTCCTTATGCGAAAGCATGAAATCGGGGCAGATGTGTGTCATGGACATATTGTCTAGTTCAACGTTGTTCGTTTGTAGGATTACACATTTTGCTATGATCTTAGTCGGAAAAAAAAACACATGAATTATATGAAAATTACAAACACGTTTACCTTATTAATATATGTGTAACTTTCTCTGTTGTTTGGCAGTTAGTATCTATATGTAGGTAGTAACTACGTACATGGCTATTTCTTGTCTAAATAATAAAATATGCTACGAGAAAAAAAAAGTTACAGTTTTAACAAGTCATCAGAACAATCGAAAAACTATCGCTTATAGCAAACATACCATCGACAAACTAGTATATATCTTCAACAAACCAGGCGCATATACATCTACAAATGTATCTAGATTTCAGTGAAATGAGCATTTCAGACAAATATAAATAACTATTTTGGTACATACTGCTACAGTATATCATTTAACTAATGTAATAAATGAAATAAACATATAAAACATACAGCAACATGTCGTCAAATTTATCAGAGTTTAAAGCAACTTTACGGTTGAAGCAAATGAAATATCGTAAAAATACTGTGTTTGTTTACATTTTCAATGCCAATTCTATACCATGATGCAACTGAACCGGTCTATAAAGTAGCGTGTTGATATCTACAAACTCAAATTCAATTGTAGATATAAATGTAGCATTACATGGTACGGATTTTTTTAGCACTATGGTGAGTAATTCTCTTTCTTTGTCCTGTATTTGCTTACATTGTTAGATATCTTTATTTGCAATTTCCAATAGGCTTAACAGCCCGTGAGGATACAAAATACAATTTCACAAAGTATGGCAACAGTGTAGGTATTACAAACAAAACATGTTCAAATATGCATACAAACATACATATGAGCCGCAACACACGAAAACGTCCCTTCGAACGTTTAGACGACAACGTCATAATGTAACAATTTATGGCGTCGGCCGGTAATCAATTAATTACTAATCAAATTTCTCGTCATTTCTTTGTTTTACCTAATTATTATATCATAGGGAATATGTTTCTTAATATAAATAGTTGATGCTATAGAAAATGGTAATTGTTTATGTTTTTTGTTGTTATTTAATCAACGACGTCGTCCAAGACGCCGATGTCAACGTCAAAATTAATGGCGAGTACATTGTTTAATTTTGAAATTGAGATAAAATCATTTTTAGTTAAGATATCAACATAAAATAAAGATATATTTAAAGAGAAAATCATCGTGTTACATCAACATCAAAAAACATAAAATGTGAACATTTTGTCTGAAGGGTCGTTTTCGCGTGTTTCGGCTCATATGTATTAGTGGCTCTGTCCAATAGATATGAGTGTTACATGGGTACTACACACCAAACTGTATATGGGTACTACACAACCAAATGTATATAGGTACTACACAACAAAATGTATATAGGTACTGCACAACAAAATGTATTATATTAAGGTACTACACAAATGAATGTATATGGGTACTACACAACAAAATGTACATTGGTACTATATATTAGCATAATGGTCATGGGTACTACATAACACAATATACATGGGTACAACACATACAAACGTTCTGCTGTATACGTCTCGATGATAACGACATAGCTCACCATACAAACTGTCTGCAGTAGAAGTGTAAATGATAACGACATAGCTCACCATATAAACTGTCTGCAGTAGAAATGTAGACGATAACAACATAGCCACCATTCAAACTGTCTGCAGTATAGGTGTAACGGATAAAGACATAGCTCACTATACAAGCTTTCTGCGGTATAGGTGAATGACATAGATCTTAACGTTCTAGTCTACCATACAAACTGTCTGCACTATAAGTAGGTGATAGCGAAATAGCTTACCGTACAAACTGTCTGCAATATAGGTGTATAGGATAGAGACACATATCACTATAAAAGCTTTCTGCTGTATAAGTGTAGAGGCTAATGACATAGCTCACCATTGTCTGAATTAGTTGGATACGAAACATTTTGACAGAAATAGACATATATAATATATCAATATAACATTGTAAATTATCTGTTTCTTTTCCCTTTAAGTTCTCTATATTCTCTATCTAATACTTTAACACCATTGACATTATCTCCTCTTCTTCAAACCAAAACCTTAAGCTTTGCATAAATCTCATATATCGTCCAGAAAGAATTTGCCACTAGCAGTATTATATGGATATAATGTATTATTCTATACCTAATTTATACGTCCAATCGTAGACGCTCATTCGAATCACGTGACCGTACAATATATTCCCGTATCGGGACGCACGCGCGTACAAAATAACCCGTATTCTTTTCGTATTGTACGATTCACAGGTCCCATGTTAAACCTATGATAAAGACCGAAGCGCGTGAAAAGGTTCCGAATGAAAGTCTGAATCGACAGGCGCTCTAGATAAAGCGTTACGATAAAGCTCCTGTTGTCACCGGATCATTATTGTCATTCATTTATACGATTGGACGTATAAATTAGGTATAGAATAAAAAGATCATTTAACAGTGTTCTGTACAATACGGAATATATTTGGACTCGTACACAGCTTGGAAAATCATATTGGACTCGCCTAGCGGCTCGTCCAATATGATTTTCCAAGCTGTGTACTCGTCCAAATATATATCCGTATTGTACAGAACACTGTTAAATAACCTATAATTAGTCGTTGTACAGTGTAAATTATAGTATGCATCACTTATAATGTGTTGTAATGTTTATATTATGTGAACTATGTCCGTGTATTGTGAAACATAAAAGATAAAACACACACTATTTTGTATATTTTCTACTATTAAAGCTTTCTGGTAAGCCGCATCTGGCAAACATAATTCAAAATTTATAATTGTTAGAATGTTTTATATGCTCATGCATCAAAATATGAACAGCAATTTGTCTTAGTCAAAATAATCGTGATTGTACAAAGTTATCTTGGTATATATCAGGAACAGTTGCCAAACATGCAAGTAACGCGGCAATTTGTTTCAATATCATCTGCACTGGGAGAGTTTGGTCCAATGGATTAAGTTTAAAGTCCCCATCACGTCATCAACGGGCATATTTTACAGCAAATATACACCATTTCTAAATCTACCGACGACGAGGTATATATATATACGGAGAATCCAAACTATATAGACACAGTATAAACGACTTTAACCAGCCAGACCCAACATTGGAGCGTCCAATTAAGAGTTATGGTTAACAAACTTGAGTTCCCATATGCAGTAAACAGAACGATTTTGGCAACTTAACCACACAGTTCAAATGTGATTTTTGCATTTTACTATATTAGTATACAACTAAATGATATCAACTTTACTCATCTCTATAGAGGACTATAACAAATGTAAACGGCCATAGCTTTCTCATGTCTCCGTCATGTACTACCCGTTAATGTTGAGCAAAACCTCGAATGAAAGTATCTGATATGTGAAATTTCAGTCGAAATTGTTTCAAGGAAGCCGATTACAGACCAATTGAGTTAATTTACTATCGGAAGTAATGTGGGAGGGGTATGTTTTTCAATATTTTATCACTGCCATGCATACATCATTATGTTTTATAGAAAAAAATATTAAATTATTGTGCATATCACTCTGTGGGGTCGCCATTGTTTGTCATTGCGCATGTCCTAGCCAATCATACAAAAGGAATCGCCGGGGAAATGTGAATGGAATAAAAGGCATTGCAACAATAGAAAATTGAATAAAAAAGAACAAAATACCGTCAACCTGGCATTGGAAAAACGTTTGATTTGCTTGGGTGAATTTGCAAAGAAATTGTTGTCATGCAAATAATTCACTTTGCTCTGTGTTAGTTTATTTTCTTACTAATGAGTCGTTTGAACAACAAGAGGCCACAATTAGCATAACATGCTTACCTGATTGATTTGCCAGTTCGCAGTACAATGCAGAAAACAATTTAACATACTTGATAGTCTCGTGTGTAATACTCAGTCATTCTTGAAAACAACTACGCACAATACTTGTTTCCGATAGACTTCAAATGAAGTTTGGTCAAACTCGATCAATGGTCTCTGAGAAAAGCTCAGTTAAAGCAAAAGTTAATATTTGATTTATTCCATTTGTACATTTCTGATACTAAAGGGTATATTGATAATTTATTTAAAATAACTGTCGAATTATCATTATACGTTCTCCTGAAGAAGTGTTAATGTTTAGACTATTTTTACTAAAGGTGATTATCTTGAATGTTGTGTCAGCCAAAAATAAATTAAAAAAAGTAAAAGTTATTTGTATTAGGAAAGCCCATGTGGAGATTGGTCGAAACTGGCCATTTCATAAGGAACACTTGTTAAAGTAAAAGTTAACGACCGCCTATGGATGAAGAGTGATCCCCTTGATATGTGACTCTTCTGCGACTATGTCTATCACAACTTGACTTCTATGGTGACCAGATTTTACAAACTTCGCAAGATTCTTGGTCAAGATCGCTTTCATACAGTTTTAATAAAAACTTGTTAGAAACTTGTCAAATGAGATTATGCCCCAATCTGTGCAATGCACTGTGTGTGGAGTTTACTGATCACTACTGTGCTCTCGTCTTTGAGTCTTCAATGACCCGACATATTGTGGACCCTATGATGATGTCTACCTTAGTCCGTCCGTCCATCCGTCGGTCCGTCCGTCCGTCCTTCCGTCCGTTACCGCAACTCCCCCAAAACCGCTGAACGGAATTCAACCAAACTTAAGGTATGACTTCATCATATGATGACGGCGTGCAAGACCAACATTATTTTTGGCTTCGAGTGCAGGAACCCTCAGGGGCCATCATCTGGTCAAATACAGTAAAAAATCAATTACACTGTTATTTTTTTCATATTTTGCACATAGCTCGGTAAATGTAATCGTCTATGAAAGATAAACAACATATCAAACGAATTTATTATTTCGACCTCGAACGTCAGCCCGGGCGCCCAGGGTGGGTGGGTCGGGCGGTGGGGGGATTTTTGTTTAGTTTGTAATTATGTCTCAAATGAAACATTATTATGATGGCTCCGCACCCAGTGTCCCTCAGGGGGGTCAAAAGGTCAAATACACTAAACATTTAATTACACTGCCAATTTTCTATATTTTTGCGCATAGCTTGGTGTATGTTATCGTCTACAAAAGATAAACAACATATCAAATGATTTTATTATTTCTAACTCGGATGTCTACCCGGGGGCCCAGGGTGGGGGTTGTGTGTGTGTGGTGGGAGATTTGGAGTATTTTTCTTTTGTTTTAGATAATTATGTCTCAAATGAAACATTATGAAGATGGGATACATTTACATCCGTTTGTTTCCTCCTACGTCATCGGTGGCGCCTGGAGAAGGGGCATCAATACACTAATAATTCAATTACGTGTCATTTTTTCATACTTGTGCACATTAATTGGTATAAAAGTCGTCTATGAAAGAGATACACAGCATGTCAAATTATTTATTATTTAAAATTAGGACGTCTTCCCTGGGGTAGAGGTTGGAGTGGTGGGTGGTGGGTGAAGGATAACAGAGGGTCTTTTTTAATTATGTCTCAAATGAACATTTTGATGTAAGGAATACAGTGTATATACTGTGGGGCTGGTTGTGTGTGTGGGGGTGGTGGTGGAGGAGGTATAGGCTGGGATGTGGGTGGTTGGAGAGAGGTAAATTCAGTCAAATATCGATTTTTCTTCCTCAATAAAATGTACTGATTTTGAGAATATTAGTATAATTTGCTCCAGGGTCACCATAGGACTCTGGGATAGGGGTCAAAAGTTCAAATACAATAAACATTTTTTTATTCATTTACAGTGTCATATATATACAGCAAAGCATAAATAATACTATTTCTAGTCTGAGTATCAAAGAACGATCAAAACAATTACATGTAAAATGGACAAAACTGTTTAAGGGAAATGACCTGTGTGAACAAAACGTGGGTATTTTGCGATGGCGCGCCGTCGAATTAATTCTAATCTTGTCTTGCCGATACCTTAACTGGTGGTTCGATTTTCTAGAGCTTGTACTCGAGTTGAGGACTTTAATATATTTGTAATATTTGTATAACTAAAAAGCTACTCCATCGGGCTACCGTTGCCATAAACTTCGTAAAACATTTGCAAAATTGTATTATCGTAACCATGATCTTCTTTCCAAATATATAAGTAATTTAGGAACTCTTCTGCGACAAGAACTATCACAACCTGACTTCTGTGGTGACGTGATTTACAAACTTCGTAAGCTCCTTGGTCATGATCACTTTCATACTATCGTTGTTAAAAGGTTTATCAAAAGAGGTTATGACTCTATCATTTTGCAACGCACTGTATGCTTGGTGTTACAGTTCGTCACTGTGCGTTCCTCTTTAATTGTGCAATGACCGGACAGGCTGTGGACACTATGATGACGACTACCTAAAACCCAAAAGGATGGTGACTTTCGATGTTTGTCTGCAATCTTGGCTTGTGCCCTCACTGGTTTATTATCTTGTTGCTATGGCTTCTGCCAAGTCATTGTGTACCTTCTTGTGGCTTTCTAGGCTATTGGTTTTGTATTTATATATACACGAGCATCTTTGCTTTTTACTTATATTGCCTATTAATGCTGCCTTGTTGGTTAGAGAATAGTTCATGGCGGGGATTTCTTTATTTACACTGGCCAGTTTCATTGGGATGACAGTAGGGTAAATGTGAAAGTTGGTGCACCCTAGAACCTGGTTTAAACCCCCAGCGGCCTTTTTTATCACTGGCCGTTCCAAGCCCTATTGTCAACCCTTTTTTGCGTTTGTGACGTCACATATCTGCACTAAGTGGTAAGCGCGAAAATGCAGATAAATGTGCCATTACTGCAGGGGTGAAACCGATTTCTGAAATTATTGAATTACGTATATTATTTTACGAATCAAATACATCCCTGCTTCCAAGGACGTCTACTTACAATGTACGACTTCTTAAGAAGGGTATTCAGAATCTGCATACTAAATTTGTTCTAGTTCCTGCAGATATAGCTTCCAACTATATAATTATTTTCTGACGATAACATTATATCAATACCTTGAATGCATAGCTGGCGAGCACTTTGCTTATCTAACCACAACTTTGCTGGAGAAGGACAGTGTTTCCCATCATGTGGCCTTTATAGAAACTATAAAGTTTTCTGTAAATAATAAGCGGACGAGGCCCTCTACAATGTTCTGGATACCCAATCTTAACAAAATGCCATACACAGCACGTTTTATGGCTAATTCAAGTTCATGTACCATGACCAATATCTCAAAACCATTGACTTCCTGACTTTACTTGATTAAAGAACATGTTATTAAGTATTACAGAAAGGCTTTCGAAAACTCAGGAATCAATCTGGTTTGATCTATCAAAGGTTCTGGAGAAGTCCTTGATAAACTACGATGTAAGCATTTGAATGCCTCTTCTCCAAGCACCTATGACTTTTTCACACTCTAGACTAATCTACTACATAATTTAATCAAAGATAAATTGCTTCAGCTTATTTAGAAAAACATTTGATATAGCAGGTACAACCTTTCTTTCTTGTAATAATGTCAGGACTTTCTTTACAAATGTCCCTATTGATAATTATAATGTTTGGACTTGTGCTGTTTGTAGAGCGTTATCTTTCATTCTTGATAACATCTTTTTAAGACCGCCTGGTTGTTGGTATTCCTATGTGTACTAACTGTGCGCCACTTGTCGCAGATTTTTTTGTACTGCTATGAAAAAGATTTTATGTTGAGTTTGTCACCTGCTAGCCAGAGTAAAGTTATTGATGCGTTTAATAATACATCTCTGTATATAGATGACATACTCAATATTGATAATCCGTTCTTTGCTCATATGGTTACTAACATTTATCTACCAGAGCTCACATTAAATAAAGCCAACAGTTCGGATACTGAAACAGCATTCATCGATCTTCATCTCTCGATTTCTAATGATTTCATACATAATAAAATCTATGATAAGAGAGATGACTACAACTTTAACATCGTTAAATATCCACACCTGGATGGGGATGTACCTCGTGCTACCTCATACGGGGTTTATATCTCCCGGCTCATTCGTTTTGCTAGAGCGTGTAATGATGTTATAGAATGCAATTATTGAAATTACGTTATTACAAGTAAACTTCTTCAGCAGGGATTTCGTTAAAACAAACTACGTAGATCTTTCTCAAAATTCTACCTCCGCAACGAAAACCTACTGGTTAAGTACAAAACCAACCTTAAACTACTTCTGAGACTAGGAATATCTCAACCCTTATTTTATGCAGATGTCTATAAACTTCGGAAGTTAAAGGGATCTGACGGGTTTCCTGACCATTTTACAAAATTAATCGGGACGTTCGATAGCAAAGGGTATGACCCTTTAGTATTAGAGCGCACTGTATGTTTACTGATTGCCCCCTCTACAGACAGACACTATGCTTCACCTTTCCCTTGTGCAATGATTGGACAACCTCTTGGGACACTATGATTGCACCTCCTGAAACCCCGACCAAGGGGATATGTGCATGAGAGTTCGTCCCTCGGGTTTTCTGGTCGTACCCTAGATTGGGTTTCTCTTTGGCTGCATCTGCTGTGGTTGTTTAGTACAATTCTGGATACATCCTGAGATGTTTCTTACTTTATATTTTATATAGCTTTACATCAAAATCTTAGTGTTTCGTTTGTAGTTTCTCTGGATGTGGACATTTTGTTTGAGAATTCAAATTGATGGGATGTAGTTTTCTTTACACTGTCTTGTCTATTTGGGCGCTGAAGACAGGATAATTGCGAGGATTGTGTACACATAAAACGATTCAAGCTAATCTGTAGGCCTTATTGCCTACTGACCGTTCCAGGGTCGGTAACCCTGTCTTCACCGCCCTTTCTGTTGTATTTTGTCATTTTCATTGTATAATTAATTAAATATTGTTCCTTGTTTGTAGTACAGTGTGGACCAACGATGCCATTGCGTTTGGACGCTTGTTTGCTTGTTAGTATTGGGATTTGTTTTAAAGCAGACACACGCCTTTTTATGCACTGACAACTGATACAAATGATATTTTGATTTATCTTGACATTTCAAAAGTGAGCTCATCCAGACACGCTGGTTGTAAAGCTTCGGAAAACCATCAATAAATCAAACGTGTCATGTTTCGTTCCTGATTTTAGAATCAATGCAAAAAATGCACCTGTCTGTTAACGACAATCGTAGAATGCTATTTAAGGAACTTAATTGGAAAATGAAATTGCTGATAACACAATACATTTATTAAATATCAATTAAAATATGAAAATGCCACACATTTGGCTGTAATAAAGTAAATAATATCAGTCGATGACAAGAGTGCATCTGTGCGTGATATATGCTTGATAAGCTATAGTAATTAAAAACCTCAACTAAGCTTGGCTGTCCGAATAGCTCCATTCTGAATGAGTGATAATTACCGTATCGAAGGTTCGAAATAACGATCACATCATATAAATCGATATTCGGCTATGTCACAATTAAAAGAAGTAATTAATTGTTTGGCAGATATAAGGATTAGCCAAACTCTCAAGTCTGAACCTATTTATAACTATTTTATATAGGACTCGAAAAGTACCGGGTAATCATGGCCCGTGAACATGTTTAAAAATAATACAAAACGGAGTTCAAGATGTTTAGATTGCGGCCGTACGTGTTTCAGTTGTTTTTGCACATATATATCCCAGTACATACATATAGTAAATGAACCTATTTTACAGATTAACACTGATTCTTAGCAAGTTTTCAATAGTAAATAAGACGTTTGTGTAATAGATCTTTAATTTCATATACGTTTGTATTCTGACCTAAGCATGATGGCATTGTTCTGAAAACAGTTGATTTAACCCATGTCGTAAATATCACAGAAACCAGTGCCAAATCTTAAATATGGCTCTCGGTGACTTACCTCTTTATCTTGGAAGATATAAACTAGAACAGTTTGCAGAGATATCAATTTATTACATATTTTGTGATGATTTATATTGATATCCAGTAAATTGAAAAGCCGTATCTACGCAGAGCTTTTCTGGGAAATATCTCACTCTTGGAGATATTTCTCGGTAACCAGACATCTGGAACTACGGTTTACCCATTTTATTATATAAATATCATAACAAAACATAGAAACCTAAAATTAGACCAACAACAACAACATTTAAATACCAATCACTTAATATATATATATTATAGTTTAATAAATATAAAGAAATAACAATACTATTCATCAATATGTCAAAAACAAATAGTAAATTGTTCTATTAAACGTGACCCCCTGCTGTCTATTTACAATTAGCCTCAGCAAGATGATTTTTGTCTGAGCAGTTGTAGACTGTGTTCTCTCGAAAATATGTATCAATGCGCACTACTTGGGAGAGTAAAAGGAATAAAATAAAATTAACAGAAAACAAATACCTATCTTGTATATCATCACACAATATTTAATATATAGTTTATTAACCAATGTTTTAAATACGGCAAATATATCCAGTGGGTGAGAAATTGCTCCCATATAAGAAAGAGTGCTGAAATTGAACTCTATATAACACTAACATTATAATAATGACACAAGGTTTCACTTGTACTGTGCTCTTAGTAGAGATAGTGTATACGTCAGACACTTTACTGTTTTAAAGATTAATTTAAATGAATATGCAGGAGGTGTAAATAATACACAAAAATACACACAAACATGTATTGAGAATCTTGAATATTGCGAACACATTGCTGTGAAGTACAATACAATGTATAATCATATATAAAATACCTATTTTGCAATGCACCATTTGGACGAGACACATCTAATATGTGTTTGCCTTTTTGGTTGACACTTTGAAATAAACCAATACTTTTGAAGAAAAAAAACAGCTTACAAAGATCTATTTAATCTGATATATATAAGAAATTATATTAAGCCTGTCAATGCAAAACAGTAACATGATAATGCGATATCTAAACTCCATTACATCTTAACATACCGTAAGATGTCTGAAGGTGTTTTTATAAAATGAGTGTATTAGGAGTTTTAAAAGACTACCACCTCCAGAAGTATATTTTCAAATTAAGAGCCTTAATTCTCGTTTGAATTTTATTTTACTAGTGCATCTTTCAAATATATTATATAATACAGATAATCAATCATTGCTGAATTCTTATCTTCTGCGATAAGGACTATTACAACCTGACATCTATGGTGACGTGATTTACAAACTTCGTAAGATGCTTGGTCATGATAACTTTCATATAATCTGTATTACACTTGTTAAAATAATTATCAAACCAGGTTATGACCCTGAAATACTGCAACGCCTTGCATTTACATTTAACCCATTTACAACTCGCCTTTATGCTTTTCTCATTGTTTTTGCAATGACCCGACATATTGTGGACTCTATGATGACGTCTACTTAAATCGTGAAAGGGGTAATAACGATTACTATTTGCCCTTAACGGTTATTCTCTGCTGTCCTGATCTCAGACAAGTTTTTATGTCTCCCCCCACTTTGTGGAGGGGAGACATTTATGTCTACCCCTCTTTGTGGAGAGAAGACATATTGTTTTTGTGATGTCTCTCTGTTGTCTGTCTGTCTGTCGTCTGTATGTCACACACATTGTCCGGACTAGTTCTCCTGAACCCCTTGCCGGATTTCAATGAATCTTTGCAGGAATAATCAGTACCAAACCTAGTTGTGTATATTGTCGCCGTTTTCCGTTTGACTGATTTTGACGGAGTTATGGCCCTTTAAAAAATTTAATACAAACTTTTTTCGGACTAGTTCTCCTGAAACTCTACTCGGATTTCAATGAAACTTTGCAGCGATGATCAATACCAAGCCAAGTTGTGCGTATCTTTGCCGTATTCCGGTTGAATGATTTTTGACGGAGTTATGGCACTTTAAAGGTTTTAATACACAAACTTTGTCCGGACTTGTTCTCCTGAACCCCTGGCCAAATTTAACGAAACATCGCAAAGGTGATCTGTACAAAGCCTAATTGGGCATGTCATCGCAATTTTCCGGATGAATGTTTTTTGGCAGAGTTATGGCCCTTTAAAGGTTTTAGATACACAAACGTTTGTTACGGCCTAGTTTTCCTGAACCCCTTTTCGGAATTCAGTGAAACTTAGTAGGGAAGATCAATACCTAGCCTATTTGTGTATGTCGTCGCCATGTTTCGGTTGCTTGTTTTTGGCGGAGTTATGGCCCTTTAATGGTTTTAATATACAAATTTCGTCCGGACTAGTTCTTCTGAAGCCCATGGCCGGATTTCAGTGAAACCTTGCAGAGATGATCCGTACCAAGCCTAGTTATACATGTCTTCGCCACGTTCAGGTTGAATGACTTTTGGTGGCGTTATGTCCCTTTAAATGTTTTAATACACAAGTTCTGTCCGGAAGAGTTCTCCTGAACCCCTTGCCGGATTTCAACGACACTTGGCATGGTTGATCAATACCAAACCTAGTTGCAAATGTCATCGCCGTGATTCACTTGAATGATATTGGGCGGAGTGGTAGCCCTTTAAAGGTTTAATACGCAAACATGTTGTGGACTAGTTCTCCTGAACCTCTGGCCGCATTTCAAACAAACTTGGCAGGGATGATCAGTACCTTGCCTTTCATCGCCTAGTTCCGGTTGAATGATTTTTTGCGGAGTTGGCCCTTTAAAGGTTTTTATACACACAGTTTGTCCAGACTAGTTCTCCTGATCCCCTTCCCGGATTTCAGTGAAACTTGTTAGAGGTGGTCAATGTCAAGCCCTGTTGCTCTTGTCTTCGTCGTGTTCCAGTTGAATGATTTTTGGAGGATTTATGGTACTTTCCCCAGTGGGAGAGACAGATGTTTTTACTAAAATCAACTTCTCGTTTTGTACTCGCTTTTTAGTTTTTTTAATTTTATATTCCTATATACATTATCAGTCTTTTGTTATATTGCCTATCCATGCTGCCTAGTTTGTTGGAGAATATAGCCTGTCGGAGATTTCTCCATTTACACTGCTCCTTGCAATTGGAATGACAATTGGATAAAAGTTAGGTTTCGTGCACACTAGAACCTGGTTTAAACCCCAGAGTGCATTTGCGACTGATCGTTCCAAGGCGGTACCCCTTTTGTATTTGTGTTGTCAGACACTTTGCTTCTATTTTACTTGTGGTTGTTGTTTGTCTTGAATGCGTGTTTTTGGTTGACTGTGTCCTGTGAATGCTATATTTTCTGTTTGACTTGTATACAATCTTTTATCTGTTGTAATTAAGAATAATTTAGAAATATTTATTTTTTTGTTTTAAATATCATTCACTATTGTCTCTTTTACCTCCTATTTGAGTAGCATACATGTATGTACTTGTTACTTGTTTATACAAAAAAACACATACTTTTAGTTGTATATTGTAATGAGAAAATCATAAATAATACATTTGTGTCGTACGGCTCCTCAGTAAAGACCGTTCAATTATCATAGTGTGAGGTTGATGACAAATAATTTCATCAGAGAATTATTTGTTTCTTGTTCCCCCTTATAACCTTAAGGAATTCATATGGTGGATGTATTAGATGTTAAACAGTGACACCTTATAGAAACTGCTAAAGCTTCACATCTAAACTAGATACACACGATATTTTTCAATCATAATCCAATAAACAATGACATGTCAGTTGATTGTGTGCTTATCTTGAATATTGGAAGAACGCTGTTATCTTTTTTCAATAAATATATTTCAAATATTAAGATTTGTTTCATTATTATATTTATAAGTAG
This sequence comes from Cyrtodaria siliqua, assembly GCA_037043455.1. Taxonomy (NCBI): domain Eukaryota; kingdom Metazoa; phylum Mollusca; class Bivalvia; order Adapedonta; family Hiatellidae; genus Cyrtodaria; species Cyrtodaria siliqua. The sequence goes on from JAWPHD010002236.1 coordinate 63,804, forward strand.
AATATGTGTCGACTTGGAGATCACTGAGCCCGACACTTATATTTAGTTATCGGTGGTACATTTTCCATTTCTTTTGTTTTCTTACTTAATTTTTTATTCGGTGGTTCCACTACTCCGGCCTATAAAAGGCTCTGGGTATTGTTTAACCACTCATAGGATATGTTGTCTGCTTTTTAATTTAGTCTTTTGGCTGTTACTTGTGATACTCAGGCTTCATAACCGCTGCTCCCAACTAAATTCCATTATGTTTATTTCGCTCTTCGGGGCATTTAATTTTATTAGATACTAGGATCATACGCCGTACGACATGGGGAAGCAGTATACTCCATGTCCACCGCCATATGCATGCCATCTTCGGGATGGTTAAAATTGTGTACTATTGATTTTATGAATATTGAGTTCTGCTCAACCCGGGACTAGAGGGCGTGAGCGGTACCTAGCATATTACACTACCGCTCATGAACTGTCTCAATCAAACCGAGACTGCAATATTTCGCTTGTATTGTGCTCGGCCGTTTCCAAAGGTCCATTATCATACTCTTTTTTGGTAACCATCGTGAATAGCTGATGGCAAAAAAATAAAAATATGCCAAACTTGACAACAGTGGACTAGATAAACCTGTAGCTAAGTTGCAACATAATTGAACTGTCTGTTGAAGTCGGGTTGTTCTATCTGTATTTACAGAGGCAACATAAAATACACACAGAGCAATAAATAGTCTGATTAGGTTTAATTGAATCCAGTAGTATAGAAGGACGTAAGTAGCGAAATATTTTCTTTATTCTTACATGTTTTTATCAAATACCATGGCTTCATAGAGTATAATAAAGCCATGATGAATTAAACATTGCAATTTAACTTCGCAGTGTAATGTTGTTAAAACTTTTATCCCAGCCTGTTTGCATATAATATATGGCAATAAAATATGGTTAAATCAACTATGCAAAAGGAGAACAGATTCACTGCTCACTAAACGGCTAGCATTAGTAAACAGCATTGCCGCTCATTTATCGGATGATATATCATATATTTAGTTGGAGCTTACTATTTATAATAATTGAAATCTATCTTATAAAAAGAATAAAAAGGTTTTTATTAATAGATCTAGTCCAATCTGATGTGCTCATTTCGCGTAATTGGTACACAACATTTATTTTTTTCCGAAACTTTATTGCAAATGAATTCCATTGAATTTAAAATAATCATGCTTTTTCTCTTCCGAAGGCTTGTTCAAGTGTGTCTTTTTTCGGGGAGTGAGAAGACAATGTCTAAAAAATAGTTTGGAGTCGGGTTGATTGTTTGGACCGGTCGCGTTTGGGCAAACACACATACTTTTAAGTATGGTCCGAAGTCTTAAATCTATAAGAAAAACAATTATTGTATCTACTCAGTCATCAATTGTAATCAATTAAACATAGTGAAGATACATGATGTGCGTGTAAATATTTAATTGGTGCATACTGAAATTACATCCATCATTCATGTGTTATAAAGAATGATACAAGTTATCACCCGCAAGAATATAAAATCGCTACAATATTGAAACGGGTACCATAAACACATATCTTCTTATTAATAATGCAATATCGTCGACATAAAGGCAGCCATTACAGCAATTACTCATTTATCATTTGATTAATTCGATTGCCTGTGTGAGTTATTGTTCTCCGCACGTTAAACTTTTATATAATCTGAGAAATCATACCGCCACTCCACGCATATTGGTTTTACCATGCAGGTAAATGATTAAGTATCCGTGGTTTTATTGTGATGAGCTCTTATTATCATCACTTATCAGAGAACACGTACGGCTAAAATGCATTTTATGTTAACGAGAAAAATACATCGAAACAACTTAACCGCAGCTATTTTCTAGTAATTTAAACAAGCAGAAAACAAAACCTAATATGCTTGTGTTGATGGATAGGATGGGTTAACCATATTTTAAATGCATACATATCCAAAACTTGCTTATCAACAATGCATACAACTAGCTTTCGATTCCCCGTCTCAGCATTTAAGTGAGAGGGTATGATGGTCGCATTCTTGGATAAAAAACATTTCGATTGCTCTTCCACACCAAGATAAAAAAAGTATGAAAAGAGAAATAGCCTCGATCATCCGGTATGCTACTGCTTTTTTAGCTTATAGCTGTTATGATCTTCAAAGCCAAGGGGAAAAGCGGAAGTTGGCGCGATTTTAGGTAGACTTGGAGAGATTCTATGAGACATTAAATAAAATAATCGTATGCTCAAGTTATTTTAACGTTTATTTCTTACTGGTAACTTGCGAGAAGCAGCAAATGACGTCAAACAGTTTAATTGGTGAAACAATAATTGACGTTGTACGTTTAATCTCAACAATTATTATGGTTGTTTACCATATCAAAAAAGTATCTTTAAAACATTGTTGATTTTTTTTTTTATAAAAACAAAAGTATATGTTACAAAATACAAGAGCTTTATACGCAGACAATTACATACTGTTTGCTAACTAATGCTAGCCTGGGATTCTGTTGTTAGTATTTATCTAATGTCATGCTTTTATATGTGTTCAGATCATTTTTACTCATTGTTTTACATTGTTCTTCCACTTCTGTTAATAATAATGGATTAAACTATTGAGATTTAAAGAAACACTATGGAACTGAACCAAGCTATACCAATGCATACACTCATAGTAGTGACATTCTTAAATAAGGAATAACAAAAGTTACAATTTATTTTAAAAGCTGCAGTTTGGAAAAGACGTAGAAATGAAAGGTGTACTTGTATTTGCAATTCCGACGTATTTAATAAGCGGCCGATAGAGATAATCCGTTACGTGTAATCGATATTTGTTCTCTTGTATTGTACGTAACGCTGCATCTGCTTCGACACACTTTCTTAAAATTGTCAAATGATTATGTGCACGTCCAAACTGTTCAGGCTTTCCCAAGTGCATTCCGTGTTTCTAGCTGTACTGTTTTAAACTGCATTCAATTACGTTCAAGGTTATGAAACGAATATTTACATTTCTGAACGCAGTTTAATTCAATAAATGCATTTAAAGAAATTCTCAGTCGCCTCTCATCGTTCATGTTCATGTGGTAACATCTTGCATGACACAATATACTGAAAAGTTGATCGTGTTCACCAAATCCTAATCAATTATTCAATTATTCACCTTCAATGCGTAAACGCATATCCAATAATCCTAGATTTTAAATATGGAATAAACCGCGTTCAAAAGAATAGCATAGCGTACTTTATCTAATAAACAAAGCCATTTCGTTCTGTTGACGTTTATTCATTCCGATATTTGGAGATTGTTGAGCCCGATATTTATAATATATATCTGTGGTATAGTCTCAGTTACTGTGTTTTCTTAATTTCGAATAGGTGTATGCACTACTCCAGCATTTAAAGGCCCTGAGAATTGTTTAATCACCCCTAGGATGTATTGCGTGTGTTTTAATTTAGTCTTAGACTTTTACATGTGATTCGCGGGCTTAATAACCTCTGCTCCCAACTGAGTTCCATTGTTTTGCCCATTGCTTTCTCGTTTAGGGCAAACCATTGTGTTAGAAACAGAGACCATACACCGATGGCCATGGCATGGTATAAAAATACCACATTGAAGGTTCGAGGTTCACAGTCATATGCATACCATCTTTAGGATAGCTCCAAATGTCATACTATCATGACTATTGACACTTTACATTTTGAGTTTTGTTCAACCAAGACCTATAGGGCATGCACGTTAGCAAGCATGTTTCACTACCGTTCATACGCAGTCTCATTCAAACTGAGACTGCAGTATGTTTTACATTGATCGTGTTCGGCGATGGAAAAAATTCTCCATTCATACTCTTTTGATACAGATGCTCTCAACTTTCTTTTGGGGTTTATACAAAGTCACTCAGCGTTCATTTTGCGTTTATTTACAAATGCACTCGACGTTGACATAAATTCACTCAGTGTTCCTACGCTTTCCGGTCGTATTACTATGCATACCATTTGCAATCCGTGCGCGATTCATACGCATTTCAGTCGTATTCGATGCAAGCCGTTTGATATTAATTCCGGGACATAAAAGGAATAAGGCTCGTACAAGTCTTCCCTTCAAACCATTTGTTATATTAATATTTTCTCTTGCTCGATTTTCCTTTACTTTCTGTACGAACAATTTGAATGCTATTTACCAGCTCGACAACACGGTACAGTTTTTTAGACCCATCCCAGAGGGAGGAGATGGATACACAGGAATCCGACAACCTGGGCTACTCTTACTAACCAATACATACGGTATGGTGCTTTAAGGTGCTAGGATGACATATTCCGAAACACGGCATCGCCATGGGTTACGTCCCCATCCGCCGAACGAGCCTAAGAGAATTGTGCAATCAACATATTTTTTGTTTCCTTTTAAGTGTTTTAGTATTCTGCACTATGATACTTAATATTTAATACATCTGACTTAAAAGATTAGTAAATGTACTTTATTTAGATATATACACTGTAAGTTAGTAAGTAATATCTTTATTACTAGAGGGGGATTCAATAAGCATGTTTTTAGTCTACCCTATATCCCCCACAAAACATAAACGCGTTTAACACACTTTATGTTACATTAAATGGGATTTTAAGTTCCGTTAACACATCATATATAAGGGTATGTGGGGATAGCAAACTCAGACGCAAATGCGATGAAGGTGAAGCTTCTACAGACAATGTTTTATACAATACGTCATATAATACGTAAGTCTTGCCATAAAGCAGAAAGTACTAACTTGACATCTTTTTCTGAAGTATTTATGTATGCTGAGCATACATTTCCAGTGTTTATTGCTTTTATTGTTGCAATACAACGTAGGCATATTAGCTGCAATAAGATTCTCTTAAAACAATTCCTTCACAGGGACGACCTAAATGTAGTATTTATCATAACATTTACACTCAATGATTGTGTGGGGCGTTTTTCTAAATTGTTTATGTGCAAACAATTTTCTTTTTCATATTGATTGCTAAATCATAAATAATAATGAATCGAAAAATATGGGAAATATGGAAAAACAAAGCTATGAAGAACTATTTCAAATTCTATCGACCATAATGTTTTTATTTCAAATCACTTTGGTCCAATAGTTACTGTGCAAGTGTACTGTCAATGTTTGACGTTCAACAAAATGGAATGCTGATGTACTCATTATTTCCTGCTGGGCACCCTTTTTAAATTGTGTTTTAAATCGCTGGGCAATTTTTCATTGTTGACTAAAACAATAAACAATGCAAAAGCAAAATTTCCGTCATTAATATTAATTATGCTGGAGACTAGATTAAGTACTGAATTGAATATTTTGCTTCACGAATACCTGCAGAGGGGATTTTAAACGGAGTTTCCTTTAGCTAATGTAGTTTCCTCCACTGTTGACATTGCAAATAGACAGGTGACCGTAATAAAATATCAGCATACTGTAAATGCAAACATCTTACACACAACAATATCTATTAAAAGTGTGTAACTGTGAAAGGTAATTGCCTAAGTAGAACAAGAAATATAGCATTCACGGAACACAATCGACCTAAACCTGTCTCAAAAGCAAAACAATTACAATGAGATTTATATCCTCACACATGAAATGGATCGCATTGGAGCGTTTAACGGCATTAAGGTCGCAGGGTTCCAGGGTGAACCAAACCTCACTCTAAAACTACGGTCAATCCATTTAAACGGGACAGTGTAAATAAATAAATCCCCGCCAGCCATATCTTCTAACAAACTAGGCAACACAAATAGGCAATATAAGTAAAATAAATGAGTACGTATACATGACAATACAATTCAAAGTCCTAGATAGCCTCTCAAGTAAGTACTCTATGACATGAAAAAAGCCACAGCTAGAAGAGAATAAAACGTTATAAATAAAGACCATATCAATCAACATTAAAATATTAATTATGCTGGAGACTTGATTAAGTACTGAATTGAATATTTTGCTTCACAAATACCTGCAGAGGGAATTTTAAACGGAGTTTCATTTAGCTCATGTAGTTTCTTCCACTGTTGACATTACCAATAAACAGGTGACCGTAATAAAATATCAGCACACTGTAAATGCAAACATCTTACACACAACGGTATCTATTAAACGTGTGTAACTGTGAAAGGTAATTACCTAAGTACAACAAGTAATATAGCATTCACGGAACACCATCAATCTAAAACTGCCTCAAATGCAAAACAATTACAATGAGATTTATATTCACATATGTGCTACACCTCACACATGAAATGGATCGCATTGGAGCGTTTAATGGTATTAAGGTAGCAGGGTTCCAGGGTGAACCAAACCTCACTCTAAAACTACGGTCAATCCATTTAAACGGGACAGTGTAAATAAGTAAATCCCCGCCAGCCATATCTTCTAACACACGAGGCAACAACAATAGGCAATATAAGTAAAAACAAATGAGTATGTATACATGACAATAAAAAGCAAAGTCCTAGATAGCCTCTCACGTAAGTACTCTATGACATGAAAAACGCCACAGCAAGAAGAGAATAAAACGTTATAAATAAAGACAATATCAATCACCAACATTAAAAGTTACCGTCTTTTTCATGATTTAGGTTGACATCATTCATAGGGTCCACAATGTGTCGTGTCATCGCACAATCAAGAGGAAAGCATACTGACGAACTGTAATTGAGTCAACCATCTTACACGCGAAGCTTTACAGGATGATAGAGTCATAATACCATAGGTTCATTTTAAACATTTCATTCCAAATATGCTTCTTTATTCTCTGAACTTTTTGAACATGGTTAGATATCCAGACAAGGTTTGGTGTTAATTGTTTATTTGACATCCAGTAACGGCATACTTGTAAACCAAAAACTCGGTTCAAATATGTCTGTGTTGTGAAAACTCTATATTTCAATTTGATAGTTTTTTGTTGACATTTACGTGGATTTTGAGTGGTTATGTTTTATCAAGCATCAGTCAACACCTAACGACTTTGTCACATTAACTAAATTATCGTCAGTCAAAGTTGTGGGTATTCCGACTAGATGTGAAACGTTATAAATTATACGTTATACAATATGTCATGACATCACACAATTAAAGAGGATAGTATAATGAAGAACTGTAAATGGGTATACCTCTAAACATACGAAACGTTGCAATATGACAGTCATAACCTCTTTTGATAACTTTTTAAAATAAGTTCATCAAAGGTTGTATAAAAGTGAACATAACTTAGTTTATTTAAAAAACACACATCATTATCAGCAAGGATCTTATAAAATGAGTCAAATAAGTATCGACGCAGGTTCTGTATTTAGCCAGGACATGACACAGTGCCCAGAAGAAATGGAATCGGCTCAATATTCAGTGACTACGAGAAACAGTTATGGACTGCTTGATGAAAGTGCACGGGTGGGGTATTCGCTAGGTGAAAGTGAACAAATGCAGAGAGATGCCAAGCGTAAGAGATACAATACAGGTAGCGTTGACATTGAACATTTTCATGAAATGAACATTGATGAAAAAATGAACATAATATTTACTAAAATAAACAGTATCGAACAAACTCAACAAGAGATGAAGTCCGTGTATGAACGTGTAAATATAACCGCAGTCAGACTTCAACGTGCTGAAATACACGTGGACGCAAATACATACAGAACACATGCATTGGCCTACAAATTCTTACATTTAGACACAAAATATAGAAGCAATAACCTTATTATTTACGGTCTTAGTGAACATGAGACTCGAGAAAACGGTATATTAACTGTTATTAAAGACTTTTTGCATACATCGCTCGAGATCGATTTAGGCGATGTTTATATCGAAGATGCAAACAGGACTGGCAACGTCGATAGAAACAGGCGTGTGCCCCCAAAGCGCCCCATACTGTGTTCGTTTAGTCACTCTTCACAAGTGGACTTCATAATGAGGCAGGCCAAAAAGCTGAAAGGCTCAAGATATGCTATTGACCGCGATTACCCCCCAGAAATTGTAGCCGCCCGAAAATTATTATGGCCAGAAGTAAAACAGCTGCGAATGAATTCGCCTAACGCCAATATCCAGCTGAATTTTCCAGCTAAAATAGTTATTAATAACCAGGTAGTTCGAGACGAATTTCCACAGTGGGACTATTTGCTAAAGTTACCATCAGGGCGTGATTTTAGATATTTAACGATGCCAGCCCCCGATGTAACACCCCCTACCTATAGCGGTCAACAACGGACGGAAACGACAACTATCGCGACCAATCATATTGTTGTGCCAACGAATGGAGCCCAATCACCGAAGCCAGAACAAAGATTAGGTACTGTTTTTCAACATGATCAATCCGATATACAAAAGTTTCGACAGTGTGTAATGGAATCACACAGACGTATACCGAACGTAAACACAGAGGGTCAGAACACAGTCAACAGAGATAATGAAGTCAGCTTACCGAGGCCTCAGCCGAGTGAAGCATCGCAATCAGCTCCACCATCCCCATCCATTCTACAAACACATTTAAATCCAGAAACACAGTGTAATCCATTGATGAACATCGCTAGTTCGAATGACCTAGATACACCGAAATCTCAACACAATACACAAGTACGAGGACGCTCGAGAAGCATTAGACCGAGATTAACACGTGCTCGTGACAATAGCAATGCTGGCCGAACGACACCTAGTTCACAGACGCAACAAACCGGTTTTGGTAGACACTAGGTCAGACTGGACAGTGCGAGCAAATCGGATGACCGGACAAAATATGTGACAGAATGTAAACAATATGATTATATACGATTTGCTTTGATAAACATACAAGGATTAATTACTAAAAGGGTTAATAAATTAAACTTAAAGGATCTTAAATATGTATTTGAAAATAATGATATTGTTTGTACAACTGGAACGTGGGGTAATGTGTCTCACAATTTTGAATACGAAGGTTTTGTTTACTATGAACTTAATAGAACTGACAAAAAGAAAACTAGTACACGAGGCTCAGGTGGTGTTATAGTGTATATACGAAATGAATTTGCATGCAATGATACATTGGTAATGAAATGTGATGACACACACATATGGATTAAACTAAATCAAGAACTATTTAATTTTGAAAACGATCTCTATATTTGTTTATGCTATTTACCGCCTATTAATTCTAGTAGACAAGGGCTTGTAGACTCAAATGTTTACGATGGCATTTTACAAAATATTGTTCATATTCAACATATCACCAATGACCAATGCAATATAATGATAGTCGGGGATTTGAACAGTAGAATTGGACAGCAGTATGACTTTGTTCCTGATGACGTTGCTACCCACATACATACATTGCCTGATGACTATATAAGTGACCAAGAGCTACCCAGAAAATCAAATGATAATGTCACAAATGCAAATGGTTATTTACTACTAGATTTTTTAAAACAGTCTGGTTTAAGGGAAGCTAATGGTAGAGTCTGCGAAGACAAAGATATTGGAGCTTTTACTTTTGTTGGTAGCAACGGCAGCAGTCTTGTTGACTATTGTATTGTAAACACTCATTTATTTACACATTTTTCATCTTTCTATGTGCATGATCCCAATATTGTATCTGATCATTGTTTGATTGAATTTTCACTTAAGTCAAGCTATAATTTTCTGACAATGTCGATTTTAAAACAAAACAGTGTATTAACCACACCTATAAGTGGAACAATACGTTGAAGGACGAATATAAAAATGGAATATCTTCAGACATTTTCAAAGAAGCAATGTTAAATTTATCAAATAATATCGAATCGGTTACCTCAGATGAAGTTAATAATTTTAGAGGTATTACACTTCTTAGTACAATGGGGAAACTATTTACTAGAATTTTAAATAGTAGGTTAACATACTGGTCAGAAATATATTTTGTTTATATTGAAGCCCAAGCCGGTTTCAGAGCAAATATGAGTACAGCTGATAATATTTTTGTCCTGCATGGAATTATTAATCATATGTTAAACAAGGGTGCTAAGCTATATTGCGCTTTTGTTGACTTTACAAAGGCATTCGATTATGTGGTAAGGGACATAGTATGGTACAAATTAATTACCCGGGGTAAGGGGTAAAATACTAAATATAATTAAATCTATGTATGAACATGTAAAGTCAAAGGTTAAAATAAATAATACACTTAGTGATACTTTTGATTGCATGTTAGGTGTACGCCAAGGTGAATGTTTATCTCCGTTCTTGTTTGCTATGTATTTAAACGATTTGGAAGATGAATATTATTTAAAGGGTGCAGAAAGTATTGATATTGGAATGCTTAAAATATTCATACTTTTATACGCGGATGACATTATCTTATTTGCAAATTCACCAGATGACTTAAAAAATAAATTACTTATATTGTACGACTGCTGCGAAAGGTGGAAACTTCGAGTTAACACGGATAAAACAAAAGTAATGATATTCAGAAAAGGTGGGATTTTACCAAGAAATTTAAACTTTCATTACGATGGTAAACCCATCGAGATAGTAAATAAATTTTCATATCTAGGTATTGTTTTTACTGCTGGGGGATCATTTGCAAATTGCCAAATAACTTTATCGGGACAAGCACAAAAAGCTATTTTTAAGCTAAATAAGTATTTATACAGTTTTACCAATATTACACCCAGACATTATTTAGAATTATTCGATAAGTTGGTAACACCTATACTTAACTATGGTAGTGAAGTATGGGTTTTTTGTCAGGCTAAACAAATTGAACGAGTGCATATGCAGTTCTGTAAACAATTATTGGGTGTGAAAACGTCAACTCAAAACGATTTTATTTATGGGGAACTAGGTAGAACAAATTATGCTACACGAAGACTATATATTATTATCAAATATTGGTTAAAGGTTATTAGTACGGACGAAAGAAAATATATAAATTATGTTTATAAATTGATGTTAAACGACATAAATGATAAACCGAACACCAAAAATTGGGCCTCTTTAATTAAAAATGCTCTAGCGCAGTTGGTTTTTTTCGAGGTGTGGACATTACAAGGTGTAGGAAATAAAGTACTCTTCCTAAATGTGTTAAAACAAAGACTTACCGATAATTTTGTTCAAAACTGGAACAGTAGACTAAATGAGTCTAGTAGAGCATCTTTTTATAAAGAATTTTCATCGTTTGAATTTCAAAAATATTTGGATATTATTAACATAAAAAAATTCAGAATTGCTCTTTTCAGATTACGAGTATCATCTCATCGGTTAGAAATAGAAGCAGGCAGATGGTCAAAACCACAAATAACTCCGAGAGAAAATCGTAAATGTAAACTTTGTAATTGTGTTGAAGACGAGTTTCATTTCGTTTTTGAATGTTCATTATATAATGATATTAGAGTTGCATTAATCAAACCATATTACTATAAAAGGAAAAGCATGTTTAAAGCTGTTGAACTTTTGCAATCGACAAACACGCGGGATATAAAAAATATTGGTAAATATATTTTTAAAAGTTTTAAGGTAAGGAATGATACAGTGTTTGCCAGATAGGATCTGACTTAATTGTTGTAATAATCGCATACTTTAAATTATAATACAATGCGGTTGTGTATGTTTGTTTTGTGAATGTGTTTATCGCTATGCTATTTATGTGTGTTTATATTCTGTAGGGGTATATATTTTAATTATAACTCATGAATGGATGAATGTTTATAATTTGACTGCCATGTTGTCTTCAGATATTTATCTGAGGTAACAAAGAAAACAGTCACACTGTCCACTATGACCGAGAAACATAGTTTAAATAGTATTTGTATTTGATTGATTTGCTCAAGGGTCTTTTCAGACTTATTGCAACATTTTATATATACATTTGTAAGGTTTATGGAGGATGGCCTCGAACCTCCATAGACCTATGACGAGGTAAATAAAAATATATAAATATATATAACTAAGGAACCTGTGTAGTCTGGTCTGCCGGTAAATCAAGTGACCATATAAATCAGGTTGCTGTAAAGCTGTAGAAAAAGCGAAACAGTTGAGGAACTTATACATGTATATGTTATATAATGTGTTGCTCGCGCAACATCCCCGTCAAATTGGGGTTATAGATTAACGAAGTCAAAGTTAAAATCATCTCTCTTGTCCAATATTATACTACCGGAACGTATACAGAAATATGTGCTTTTTAGATAAAAAATTCCTCATTTAACATAAATGCATCTTAACGTTATACCGTATATTCTGAGTGCTGTTTATTTCATCAGATATATGTTATAGTATAATCCTCATACTAATCCTAATTTGTACGCGTGCATTACGTGGTGATCCACTTTGTACCCATGCATTGCGCAGTAAGCCACTTTGTTCTCGAGCATATTGAATCTTGCCACAACATAAACCCTTTTCCAAATTATATCTTCACAGTCTTCTACTTCTACAAACACTGATACTTCTACAACACTACGAGTATTATTCTATGGTTTCCACATTTTGACATCAAGTCTACATCACAAAATCATAGACAAAATAGCATATACAAAACGTACACCATAATGATGATGCTTTGACTTGAGGCAAGAGGTTTTGTAAACCATAGAAACAGGTTTAAACTTCCCAGCGGCTTTTTTGTCACTTATCTTCTCAAGGCGGTATTCCTACTGCCAACCGTTTTATGTCTCAAGGAGGTATTCCTACTGCCAACTGTATTATGTCTCAAGGCGGTACTCCTACTGCCAACCGTTTTATGTCTCAATGCGGTATTCCTACTGCCAACCGTTTCATGTCTTAAGGCGGTATTGCTACTGCCAACCGTTTTATGTCTCAAGGCGGTATTCCTACTGCCAACCGTTTTATGTCTCAAGGCGGTATTCATACTGCCAACCGTTTTTTGTTTCAAGGCGGTATTCCTACTGCCAACCGTTTCATGTCTCAAGGCGGTATTCATACTGCCAACCGTGTTATGTCTCAAGGCGGTATTCCTACTGCCAACCGTTTTGTGTCTCAAGGCGATATTCCTACTGCCAACCGTTTTATGTCTCAAGGCGATATTCCTACTGCTAACCATTTTATGTCTCAAGGTGGTATTCCTACTGCCAACCGTGTTATGTCTCAAGGCGGTATTCCTACTGTCAACCGTTTTATGTTAGTGCTGCCGCGTTCTTTGCTTCTGTTTTATACCTTGTTTGTTTTATATGAGTGTTTTCGGTTGACTGCGTTCTGTTAATGCTACAGTTCCTGTTCCTGATTTCAAGCGTTTTATACGTTGACAGACAATATAACCTGGATTGAACCCTTCAACGACCATTTTGTCACTGACCGTCCAAAGGCGATATTCCTTTTGACAACCCTTATATATTTGTGGTGTCGCTTACATTGCCTCTAAATCATTATTAATCCATGCGATTTTTGTTTTGAATGCGTATTTTTGGTTGATTTTGTTCTGTGAATGCTACACTTCTTACACGTCATCTGTACCTTTTATCATTTTATCATTCTTCATTTGTGTGTCACATATTTCAAAATTATATAACATCGACTGCTAAATGTTTTCAAATGTTGATATAAATTGTGAACATTTGATTTAATATACGAAACAACTAGTATATAAAAGTAGGTTTAAAAGTCAACAGGAAATGTAGCATTGACAGAAGGACTGCCAGTTGAATTTCCCTCCTTCCTATATTAGCCGAACTAAGACATAAATGCACAACTTATGTTGTTGGTTTTGCGTGTTCATTTTATTTACATTAACTCTGCATATACTACAAATTACAATATCGTATATCGTTGCATGCAGATATCTAACAGCCGGCGTGTATTACTTAATTTGAAATGAGCTTCATCAACAACAAAAAATAGGCATTGGATGAAAAATTAGATTAGATATCCGTTGTTTCAATTGGGATTGGGGTTGGGTGCGCGGAGGGGAGGGGGTGGGTAGGGGTGTGGGGTGGACACATAGGGAAACAAAATCGATGTGACGCAGAGAATGGAAAGATTCTACAGTGTCGAGAACCCTTGTGCATATCACACACACACACACACACACACACACACACCATTTATATTAAGTATTCAGTTACTGATAATAAACGGAATGCATGGCAAACATGATCGATAACTCATTTAACGTTCTAAATGCATGACGCCTTTGATAGCGACCAACAACAGTCTACAGCCTGACATCTCAATTATGTTAGATATTGCTGTATTCAAAGAACATATTGCCTTGTGCATGATAAGCGGATAAGAGACGAACAGCATTACGAAGTGTGATTCTACTGATAAAGATATCTTTAGTCGTTATAACAACACACTATAAATTTAACATTTGTCGACGGTTATAACCAAAAGAAATATAAAATGATCGGACAGGGAAAGTAGCATTCAAGGAGGACAGTCAATCACAAAACACAGAAACAAACACGCAAACAGACAAACAAGAAGGCAAAAGCAATAATAAATGCAAACGACATCACAAACACAAAAGGGTTGACAATAGGGCTACCGCCTTGGAACGGTCAGTGGCAAAGTAGGCCACTGGGGGTTTAAACCGGTTCTAGGGTGCACTAAACCTCACACTTACCCTACTGTCATCCCATTAAAACAGGACAGTGTAAATAAAGAAATCCCAGCCATAATCTAATCTCTAACCAACAAGGCAGCATCAATAGGCAATATAAGTAAAACACAAATATGCTCGTGTAAATATAATACAAAAAAACAATAGCCTAGAAAGCCACAATGAAGGTACTCAATGACTTGGCAGAAGCCAGAGCAGTAAGAGAATAAACCATTAAGGGCACGACAAGAAAGATCATGGACAAACATCAAACACCACCGTCCCAGTGGACTTTAGGTAGGCGTCATCATAGGGTCCACAGCCTGTCCGGTCATCGTACAATTAAAGAGGAAATCATAGTGGCGAACTGTAAAAGGGTCCAACACCAAGCATGCAGTACTTTGCAAAATGATAGGGTCATAACCTCTTTTGATAAACTTTTTAACAAGTTTAACAAAGATAGTATGAAAGTGATCATGACCAAGAATCTTACGAAGTTTATAAATCACATCACCATAGAAGTCAGATTGTGATAGTCCTTGTCCAAGTTTTGCTATAAATCTGCTTAGTTCACTGTATATAATTTAGTATATGACCGCACCAAAAGTTACTAGAACAGTGTTGTATGAGAGGTCGCTTCCCTAATTTTCAAATTTAGACCATTTAAGTGCTATCAAATGCAAATATGTCCCCAAACTTTCCGAACAACTCTCGTGTATCCATTCAATGTCTGTCACATGTAACACATTTTCTGTACTACTGTCGTATATATTCATTTCAATGTCAGTTTAAATTTTTGTCGAACTATCCTCGTATATAAATTTCACAATCAATCAAAACAACTTTCCGAACAACCCTGGTATATTCATTTCAATGTCTGTTAAAGAAACTAAATTACACTACAAAATGGTGTATAAAAACTTCTTTCATGTGTTCAGGTCATAGAATAATGCACATGTGCCGATTATGAGTAAAAGTTTTATTCACGGTTTCTTAAATTACCTTCATTTGAATATGCGTAAATTGAATTATGAGTTGGAAACTCGTAATTCGACGCTCCAGTCTGGGGGTTTGGCCTGGCTGGTTAGAGCCGTTTATATTGTGTCTATAAAGCTTGAATACGCAAAATATGTAGGTTATATATATACCTCGTCGTCAGTAGGCTTAGAAACAAAGTTAGTATGTTGTAAAATGTGACTGTTGTCGGCAGGATAGCTACTTTAAAACAACTAAAGAGCACATTGTGTTCTATAACCTTGTTTTAAAAATCATTTTTAGTTCTTTTGTTGATCTGTTTCAGTCAATTTATGTAGAATAACTTATACAATTTTGGACTATACCTTTAAAAGTGTAAAGTCAACCGTACTATTTTACATTGTTCCGCTTTTGTAGATATATGCAAGCCTCTGATTGAAGCGGAAGTCGTTATTATCTGCACCCGTGACAATGAGAATCATAGGCTAAATGTATACCCTCTCAGACATGAGCTTGAAAAGGAAGGCATAGACGCGACAACAATTGACGAAAACACATGCGAAGGTTTAATCATAAACTGGTTCGATGAAGGTGAAAAAGTTGCGAGTTACTACCACGTTAGTTTATTTATTGTTTCTCGTCAACTGTACGAGGTATGCCATAGAGAAAAAACACTTGATATTCAGGCCGACACATAACACATTCCAATCTCAAGTGGAATATTGTACAGACTTCCAGCCGTTGTAATAAATCGTTTAAAAGCGCGGTATTTCGTGCATAAAATGTTGCAACCAAAACTGTATTCGGTTGTTTTATCTGGACAATGTACAGAGACTATATCCCTGGCTGACAATTTTTTTTCCGAGCACTTAATTTTGTTTCATTCAAAAACAATATTTCTGCCTATGGATTGCGGTGTTGGACTGAGGTCTAATAAACATTTTATTAAATTAGTACGAAATGTAATGGATAAAAAAGACAACACACAGTTTGTTTAGATTTGTCTCAATTTATTGATTTGTCTCAAAGAAAGAACAAGACGAACATTCTTTCAAATAGAGTGCAAGATGGTAATAGATGGTCATACTGATGATATGATATTTAGATAAGACGTATGATAACAACTAGATAATACCAGATTATAACCACTATTTGTGTTATGATATATCTGTAAAAGAAAGCCGCTGGTGAAGGTTTAATGAACACTGATTATTTGTACGGTAACTTATGTCAAAGAACCAAAGACTTTTCGGCATTTGGACACATACAGTGAACGTTTGAGAGATAATAAAATAGTCAACATTGCTTTTTTCAATGCATAAATCTGCAGCAATATAGTTTACTCTATTGAAAGAAAGTGTTTAGTTTGTAAATATCTTTAGTAGAACAATCTGCTAAATTCATCCCGAACATTAAGTACAACTACAATATGTTTACTGTTTAGCTTTAGTTGTATCTTGTTTTGGACATGTAGGCCTATAGAAGATATTTTAAAAATAAAAGAAATAACGACGTTGTTGTTGCTTTTGTTTCTGTTTTTGAAGTTGTGTTTAATGATTGTCTTTCTTTCAGACATATTGTATTACATTTAATACTTACTGTACGCTAATATACTAACTTATGACAAGGATGCAACTGGTACTGTGCCGGACAAAGTTGTAACTGCGATATCGATGTTCACATTTGTTTTTTAATATAAAAGACTTTTTTCAATTCATGTCGTATAATTGATTCACCATCTAATTTATCTTATGTGAGCATGCTTCTTCCTGTTGTGGTATGTTGATCAATTTAATATTTATTGACTGAAATATATTTGTACATGACTTTTCTTTGTTTAGCATGTTTAGGTAGTTTATGTACTGGGGTGTCGTCGTTTTTGTTGTTGTTGTTGTTGTTGTTGATGATGCTGATGATGATGATGATGATGATGATGATGATGATGATTATTATTATTACTATTATTTAATTTACACTTAAATTATAGCTATATTTCATATCAGAAGACAATCATGACTATGTGATAGAATAACTAATGTGCGTTTACCAAACTTTCATTGAGGGAAACTTTAACTAATAGTATTATAATTTTTCAGAAAATATTACATAAATGCAAAGTAATAAAAGTTCGATACCAAATATAAACTAAAGTACGTTTTAACTAGAAGAAAACAATTTCTTTATCAAACAAGGGTTTTGGCAGAATGGTTTATATGTATATGGTATTAGATTATTATTGGGATATATGCACGAGTTCTTCCGCGTAATAATATTGTATGATTTTAGGAGCGCAATATCCAAATACAAATCGAATAACCTTTTTATTGCATACGCATTTTTAATATCAAACTGAATAATTAGAAAAAAACAATAGATTTTAACATTTAACTTTCAACAAAGATATTTATTTGAAACAAACATACTGTCGTAACATCGTGGGACTTTTTCTCAATGAAACTGAAACACTGTAATCGTAACATCACACGACAAT
The DNA here is from genome assembly GCA_037043455.1 of Cyrtodaria siliqua. Classification (NCBI taxonomy): domain Eukaryota; kingdom Metazoa; phylum Mollusca; class Bivalvia; order Adapedonta; family Hiatellidae; genus Cyrtodaria; species Cyrtodaria siliqua. The sequence continues at coordinate 81,811 of JAWPHD010002236.1, forward strand.
CTTCCTGTGACATGACCTTCGAATAACATCAATCCCTATCGAGTAAACACAATTAGAATGATTTTACAACATCAATATGGGCAAATATTGACGTTTCCTGTTACCTCGAAAGTAAACGGAGTCTGTAAATGCGTATGCAACAAATTGAAATACATTCACATACATTGTTCACAAAAATACTTATGTTAATACATATTGATATTGTAGTTGGTGTTATGCATATGAAAATATAATTAATATGAGAAGCATCCCAGTTGATCCATATGTCTGTTCACTGTCCCCAATAAAGTAGATGATAGTGACACAGTCCATGGCATCATCCGAGGTGTTTCTAATAATTGTCTTTTGATATATTTACAATAACGTTGAAGTGTATGTTTTGCTAATTTCTGTGGATGCTGACCTTATTATCAGAGATTTCCTTATAGTGGGATGTACTTTTATTTACACTGCCTTGGCAATTTCAGGCAGGAAGATAGCGATATTGTTTACACATACAATCGAAATAAGCTAACCAGTACTGACCATTCCAAGTAGGTAACCATGTCTTCACCACCACTCGTGATGTTGTGTATTGTCCTGTTCTTTGACTATTTAATTTTCTGATTTAGATTGTGGTACGGTGCGGTGCCACTACATTTGGGTGCTGTGTTTTCTATAGACTGTTATTTCTCATTTCTTTGTTTGATACATATTCCATACTTAATTGAAGATGATTGGGTTATGAAATCAGATAACTGAAAATATCTATGAGTACATGGAAAGAATGGCGTTTTTGTTTCGATATTTTAGGGCCGTAACCAATGAGACAAAACAGAGGCAAACCTTCTGAATGCTAGTCGTGTCGGGGAAGGGGTTGTGATAGGGGTTAAGGGGAATGATGCAGGATCCCTCTGAAAACAACTTTAATGTCTAGAGTGCGCTGTGGTTGATTCCGAAGGAATTGATGAAAAAATGAAAAACTGCATTACTACTACAAAAACAAACTATACACACATGTTTACATGACATGCTCGCTACCAACACTCATTATTTTCCTTTACATTTCTTACCAAGTTCGGGAAGCAGACTGCAGCTCTGCTAATGTATCGACTTTTTATTTGTTAAAAAACATACAACTAGATATACAAGACCAAGAGAAAAAGTACCATTCATAGAGCGCATTTCACCAGCAGCATTCATTAAAAACAAAACGATTATAGTTCACCAGCAACAAGCATTCAAAAGGAAGAAGTATTACAAGGAAAAAGGAAGCAACATATGGGACACCATATACATAACAGGGGTGAAAAGGGGTACAGCGACATATGGGACACCATTGACATAACAGGGTTGACAAGGGGTACAGCGACATATGGGACACCATAGACATAACAAAGTTGACAAGGGGTACAGCAACATATGGGACACCATAGACATAACAGGGTAGACAAGGGGTACAGCAACATATGGGACACATTAGACATAACAGGGTTGACAAGGGGTAGAACGCAAGTATGTTTACAATATGTCACTGTCCGTGTTAAAAGTAAATAATGATAAATACAATTACAACCTTTCATAAAAAATAAACTATATTACATAATCTAAGAAAAATAGTATAAACTGTAGCATGGTGACGGGCACCAGTGACGTGGTCCTCTTATTCAACAAACCCATCACAGTTAAAGACAACCGAAAGTGCTTAATCCAAAACAATCTAATAACAAACCAGATAAAGGAATAGACTTATTTTAACTGAATCTGTAACGGGTAGTTTATGTGTTCATGAGTTATTATCCACACCCGTAGCACTGGCTAAGACATATTCAACCTTAGCTAAACTACCAATTGACTACTATCCAATTTGTTCTATCGAAAATAGTAAATATTTTTGTTTTGTATTGGAACATGTCGCAAATACAGTGTCATTGTATACATTGTTATTAAAGAAACTAACCCGCCAAATACCGGCAAAATTACAATAAGAAACCGTTTATCAAAACTCCACCCAGGTGTTCAGGTCATATACTTGGGTACATGTGCCGATTAAAGATATAGGTTTATTCACGGCTTCCTTAAAACATCCGTGTTTGGTAACTCTTAATTCGACGCTCCAGTTTTGCGGTGTGGTCATTTATATTATGCCTATAGAGTTTGGGTTATCAAGACATGTAACTTTTATGTATATCTCGACATCGGTAGGTTTAGAACCAGGGTAAATAACTGTTTACGTTGTAAAATATGCCTGTCGACGGAATAGTGACTTTAAATAAACATGAATATTGATCTCAACACAATCCACTAGTTCCTTATCATAAAGCTAATTTTTGATTTTGGCGTATTATAACTCCTTTTAACATTCTCTGAATGCCAAGACATAATTTAAAAGTATTCTGAACAGAACAGTTAATAATTAAATCGAAACAACCCTTTTCAGCAATAGACATACAGTATGTACACTTTAGTAGATGAGGAGTTGATGGTGTGCACTGTGGTCAGGGACATTTTACAGTTGTATCATTGTTGTTGAACTGTTGTGCACTATATAACCCAAGAACATTTCACAATTTTGTCATTGTTGTGGAACTGTTGTGCACTATAGAACCCAACTATATTTCAAAATGTCATCATTGTTGCGGAACTGTTGTGCAATGTAGAACCCAAGTACATTTCACAATTTCATTGTCGTGGAACTGTTGTGCACTGTAGAACCAAAGTACATTTTAAAATGTTGTCATTGTTGTGGAACTATTGTGCACTGTAGAACCCAAGTACATTTCAAAATTTCATCATTGTTGCAGAACGGTTGTGCACTGTAGAACCCAAGTACATTTTACAATTGTGTCATTGTCGTGGAACTGTTTTGCACTGTAGAACCCAAGCACATTTTACAATTGTGTCATTGTCGTGGAACTGTTGTGCACTGTAGAACCCAAGTACATTTCACAATTTCGTCATTGCTGTAGAACTGTTGTGCACCGTATAACCCAAGACCATTTCACAATTTCGGTCATTGTTGTGGAACTGTTGTGCACTGTAGAACCCAAGACTATTTCACAATTTCGTCATTGATGTAGAACTGGTGTGCACCGTAGAACCCAAGACCATTTCACAATCTGGCCATTGCTGTGGAACTGTTGTGCACTGTAGAACCCAAGACCATTTCACAATTTTGTCATTGCTGTTTAACTGTTGAGCACTGTAGAACCCAAGACCATTTCACAATTTCGTCATTGTCGTGGAACTGTTGTACATGGAATCTACTCTGGATATGGCGGCGTAAAGCTTCCTTTCATAGCAACCAAACAACGAACGAAATCCTGTGACAAAGTACACATTAAGCATAACTAGTGTTTTACATGCAACGTCAATTAAAACAACAATTAAAACAACAACATGGTATAGCTATATTTGTTTCATTTAGTGAAAAAAATATATAGTGTAAGAATGATTCAACTGTTGATTACGATTTGTTTTTAAACATTGATTATTAATATTGTTTTGGATAAACGACGACGAGTTCGCGAGTAGTCCTGCGACAAATCACCGAGTTACAAATATATTTCGTTTCGCCAACGTCATATTGTATACGTATACACATATTATATTATATACGTCCATATTGGTTGTAATTATTTATAACTTGTTTGATTATTATTAGTTTTCATAGTGAATGTGGTATTTCTATAACATTGGATGAAATTCATATATTGCCGCTCAAATCTATTTTATGGGGATGATTATTTGGCGCAAATTAGTATGACGTTGAAACTCACGCCAAGCAATTATTTTCAAGATTTTTGGTAATCCGTCGAGCGTTAAAAATCAGTAGTTGAGTCAAACTATTCACATATTTCACGGAAACTTGAAAAACATATTGATCAGGGAGTCATTCATTGGTTGTCAATTATGTTTTGACACTAGGTACTTTTCTTTACCATGGTTCAATAAGGTCCTTGCCAGATTAGAATATCGTAGACTATTGCACGATTAGCTGAATGTACAATATAAAAGAAGACCTTAACATGTTTTGCGCAACTGTTTTTTATGGAAGGCATTGTTTAATTTATAGTGTCAGGTCGCAAAACGAAAATATAAAAAGCCAATTTGAAGATATATATTAAAAAACTAATTGACCAGTATCTGTTTAATTACTATATCAATATACTTTTGCGAACTCATTAATGAAAATACCATAATTTTTATTCAGACATTATTTTTATAATGCCATAGATAGAGTATGAATTCAACATTTTCGTAACTTTGTATCTTCTTATTAAGCAAAGTTTCAATTATAGCAACAACGAGTAAACGGTTGCCAATGAAAAACATACCTTTCCGAAAGTTTTCGTTAAAACCCGCATATATTATAGGGTTTAATGCACTGTTTGAATAGGCCAGAGTGTAGGAGAAGAATTCCAGACTGCTGTACCAGTCTGGCAGCTGAAATAATAAAACAGGATTGTTATTATAATAAAAAGGAACAGCTGATGAAAGGAGAAATTTGGAAAACGTCGAACACAATAAATACTAAAAAGATTGCAGCATTAAACTGATTAAACAGATAATATTTATCGAAATGACTGACGATAACATATAATAAAAAACGCTTTTCTCCAATACAAATAAGGCTGATGCAAATATAAACCATTTGGAAGTGTTCTAATGCCTTCCTCATTGTTTCTTTGACTTTATGTAGATAATGAAAGAGGACATGAAAACATATCATTATTTGATTGGTTCAGATTTGTGTAGAGAATGGAAGTGGATCTGGAATGCATACATTATCAGCCTTTTTGTCTTATCTTAGTGTAATAATGGAAAATACATACCTATTTGTAGAGAATGAAAATATACATACCCTTACAGTTTTGTCTGATCTTAACTCTGTGTAGAGAATGGAAACTTGAAGAGGTAGCCAACATAGGCTAAATGTCGCCATGATGACTACCAACATTTTCACAACCTGTAAATATAAAGGGACGATATTACCTCTCATGAACAGACTGAATAACACATATTCTACTACGTGTCTCTTATTTTCGTTTGTATTCATATATACGCGCAATGTTGCCTGGATGATGATTAAATGTGTATTACCTGTAAATAAAAATACATTTCATTTTAGATGATTATCAACATGTTTACATCTTGTCCATTTAAAGTAAATTTAGCTTATGACAAACGTTGCCAGAATTAAAACCAACATGTACGCAACATATTCAAATAAAGAATGATATATTCTAAACAACGTATTCCCAAACTGTCAAGGAAAAAAGTCACGAAATGAGCATATATACCTTTTTATACAGCATTTAAATTGTGTGAGAGGCAAAGATTTGTTTTGTAGACATACATAATTAATATGCAATATTAACACTACTCTCATCACAATACGATAGTCAGTCTTAAAGCCAGAATATATATATTAATATATATAAAACCTGTTCTATAGGATAGTATTGTATGAAAAGTATATAAAATCGACAAAAGTTTTTCCATTAAAATGATAAGCTGTCATGATTTTATGAATTTATTTTCATATGAACATTATATGAAACTCCTAGTATGACACGTTGTATATGAGAACTATACGTAGTTCCTTCAATGTAAGAATCATATGACAATCATATGGTCTTTTTTGTTCATTCCTTTGACGTTTGACCTAGTTTTTGACCCCCAAGAACAAAAGCCAAGTTGGCATCCACCGATATCATGAATGGCACCCTGTCAAGGCTTAAATAAGTATAGATGCCCAATTCCAGTCAAAAATGCCATCATAATCTTGTTTTTGCCCCTTGGACTGCCAACTACTATGCCATGTCTAAATATGTACGATAATGTATTTAACATTAAGAATTCATTTTGAATTTACAGTATAAACAACTTTTAGCAAAGTTAATATGCATTAAACATGCAATATTAAATTAATATCAACATATTATCAATACTACTTCTTAAATCTATTGAATCAACGATCAAAGCAAAATGCATACTGTAGCATAAATTAAGCCATTAAGTGTGCAACATGTTATTATTACTGTCGGCGAATGTTACATAGTTCCGATCTTTATAAATTCGATTTAAGAAATACAATTTCTTAAACCGAATTTATAAAGATCGGAACTATGTAAAAACGCAATAACTTATGTGCGCTTACTTTTCAAATTCATACAGCACAATTGGTTGAAACATATTTTATTGCAACATTAAAGCACAATTAGTACAGACTTCGCTTACCATGTAGTTAAACGTTAATGATGGCATTAAAACACGCTTACCATGAAGTTAAACGTTAATGATGGCATTAAAACACGCTTACCATGAAGTTAAACGTTAATGATGGCATTAAAACACGCTTACCATGTAGTTAAACGTTAATGATGGCATTAAAACACGCTTACAATGAAGTTAAACGTTCATGATGGCATTAACACAAGCTTACAATGAAGTTAAACGTTCATGATGGCATTAAAACATGCTTACCATGTAGTTAAACGTTAATGAAGGCATTAAAACACGCTTACCATGTAGTTAAACGTTACTGATGGCATAAAACCACGCTTAAAATGAAGTTAAACGTTCATGATGGCATTAAAACAAGCTTACCATGTAGTTAAACGTTAATGATGGCATTAAAACACACTTACCATGAATTTAAACGTTAATGATGGCAATTAAAATAGATTACCGTGTAGTTAAACGTTAATGATGGCATTAAAACACGCTTACCATGAAGTTAAACGGTAATTATGGCATTAAAATTCGCTTACCATGTAGTTAAACGTTAATGATGGCATTAAAACACGCTTACAATGAAGTTAAACGTTAATGATGGCATTAAAACAAGCTTACCATGTAGTTAAACGTTAATGATGATGGCATTAAAACACGCTTACCTTGAAGTTAAACGTTAATGATGGCAATAAATCACGCTTACCATGTAGTTAAACGTTAATGATGGCATTAAAACACGCTTACAATGAAGTTAAACGTTAATGATGGCATTAAAACACGCTTACCATTTAGTTAAACGTTAATGGTGGTATTAAAACAAGCTCACAACGAAGTTAAACCTTAATGATGACTTTAAATCCCGCTTACCATGTAGTTAAACGTTAATGATGATGGCATCTAAACACGCTTACAATGTAGTTAAACGTTAATGATGGCATTACAGCACGCTTACCATGTAGTTAAACGTTAAGGATGGCATTAAAACATTCACTCCTAACTACCACAAATTAATCGTTTGAATATTCCTTCACATTTAACAGTACACTACCTGTGCGCGATGGCGGCTTTGGAATTACGATCAGAGCTCGAAATCATATCTGAAGTAAAGTTCTATGTTTGAAATGGATTTTGAACTATTTCTCGGATTGTATAACTTTTAAGAATGATGCATTTTACCATTGCTGTTATTTACAAGAGTATATGTTGTCAGCTGTATAAACAGAATCGTACACAAAGCAAGTTGAATGATTGTTATATTTTATGAGTCCTGGCGAGTAAAAAATAAGACTATTCAACGAGTTTATGTTACGAACCATGTTTGGATACAAATTCTAAATATATAATCACCAAGTTCTCTTCTAAGTTTTGATACAGCAGAATTTTTGCTTTCGAAATATGCCCCATCAAAACAAGTTTCGCCTGTGAAACTGCTATTTCGCAACCGATTTCAAAAACATTGGTATTTATTTACCACTAATTTACCACTTAAATACGAGTTTCACTTAAATATAATTCATTAAGGTTCGTGTAGTTAAAAATGAGTACACAGACCACGTGCGGGAAAAAATATCCCAAACAATAGTGCTATCCGGATCCACCATATTTTACTATTTAACCTCCGAATTTTGAACTGAAATTATCTTAAAACGATGTTGATGATTTTATTGCTATATCCATGTATACTAAACCAAATTGCTAAGTACCTACTTAAGAATATGTCAATAATATTCTCATTGTTTTGTGTATTTTGAGCTTGATAACAGATACGGTTAAACTGCAAAATAACGAGTGTAAATCGTCTGCTCTGATTTCATGAAGATATTTTAAAACTTTGAAGTCAATGTGTTTTCTTAGAAATCAATTATAACACTTATAAAACTGGGTATATAGGATTGTATTAGGTACTTCGAATTAGTGAAACTTTCGATATTCCTAATTCTAAAATATGCCAATTAAAATTATTTTGACATCAGGTTTTAATAGCATTACCACTAGAAATGCGTTTGCAAAATAAATGTTCGAAATATTTAATGTTAACGCTGAATTACATTTACTTGAATTTCAAACAATATTCAATTTAAAGAGAGGTAATTTAAGATTATCCATATTTCATTTTTTTATAGACGGAGAATCTGCGATAAATGGGTAAAATTTTATGCTTTTTTTCTATTATTTCATAACTAATTTTAAGAATTTTTTATCATTAAACGATCTTTGACTCTTGTTATGTGTTTTATCAGCACATTTCATGTTTTCATATAAAGACAGGGTAACTCTCGAAAGATGTAACAATTTAAACAAAAAATAAATGTTTTACAAACTATGGGTCAAAACAAAATACTTATCATATATCTATTCTAAAATATATTTAAAATAAGAAAATTAGATACAAAAGTTGATACTTAAATTTTGTTCAGTGTAAATGCTGTGTCTTTTATTGGTCCAATAAAAGTGTTCATGTGATTAACAGTTTAATGGACTGACTGTATAAACAATACGTGGTACATACATTTGTACGCAACCTTGTACATGTTCACGTCTTATAACCTTATATATGTTCACATCTTATAACCTTATATATGCTCACATCTTATAACCTTATATATGTTCACATCTTATAAATTTATATATGTTCACAACTTATAACCATATATGTTCACATCTTATAACCTTACATATATTCACATCTTATAACCTTATATATGTTCAATTCTTATAACCTTATAGATGTTCACATATTAAAAGGAATGTAGGCACACAGCCATTTAAATTTTATTAGTAGAGAGTTTTGAAAAATTGAAAAATGGTGATAGAGAATTATCAAAATTGGATTATAAAAATAGAAAATATGACTATGCATGAGAAGGTTCTTCTGAAATGGATATGGAAGTCGTTATTTTGAAAACTATGCTATCATGTGCCAACATTTTCATTAAGGTAGCTATCCCATCAAATAACTATAAAATTAAACTACAAAACTACAAGCCGTTTATCAAAACTCTATCCATGTGTTCAAAAAAGAGTATGATAATGGATCTTTGGAAATGGGCGAAAACGACACATACGAAATATTGCAGTCTCGGTTTGATTGAGACTGTTCATGAGCGGTAATGAAATATGCTAGCTACCGCTCACGCCCTCTAGCCCCGGGTTGAATAGAACTCAAAATTCATAAAATCAATAGTACACAAATTTAAAACATCCCCAAGATGGCATGCATATGGCGGTGGACATGGAGTGTAACGCATCTCCATGTCGTACGGCGTATGTTCCCAGTATTTAATACATTTAAATGCCCCGAAGAGCGAAATAAACATAATGGAATTTAGTTGGGAGCAGCGGTTATGAAGCCTGCATATCACAAGTAACAGTCAAAGGACTAAATTAAAAAGCAGACAACATATCCTATAAGTGGTTACACAATATCCAGAGCCTTTTTATCGGCTGAATTAGTGGAACCACTGAATCGAAAATTAAGTAAGAAAAAAAAAAAAAAAAAAAAAGGACCACCGATAATTAAATATAAGTATCGGGCTCAGCGATCTCCAAAGATCGAATGAATAACAGTACTGATTGCAAGCGCGGGGAGACGTTTTACTGCCGCCACACTGCACAAGCAACGCCACTGTGCTATAAAAAAGAGTATGATAATGGATCTTTGGAAATGGCCGAAAACGACACATACGAAATAATGCAGTCTCGGTTTGATTGAGACTGTTCATGAGTGGTAGTGAAATATTCTAAATACCGCTCACGCTCTCTAGCCCCGGGTTGAGCAGATCTCAATATTCATAAAATCAATATTACAAACATTTAAAACATCCCAAAGATGGCATGCATATTTCGGTGGACAAGGAGTGTAACGCATCTCCATGTCGTACGGCGTATGGTCCCAGTATCTAATACAATTAAATGCCCCGAAGAGCGAAATAAACATAATGGAATTTAGTTGGGAGCAGCGGTTATGAAGCCTGCATATCACAAGTAACAGTCAAAAGACTAAATATCCAGAGCCTTTAATCGGCTGGAGTAGTGGAACCACTGAATCGAAAATTAAGTAAGAAAACAAAAAACAAAAAAATTAAAAAGTACCACCGATAATTAGATATAAGTATCGGGCTCAGCGATCTCCAAAGATCGAATGAATAACAGTACTGATTGCAAGCGCGGGGAGACGTTTTACTGCCGCCATAGTCATATATTCAAGTCATATAATAAAGTATATGTACCGATTAATTAAAAGTAAAGATTTATTACAGGATTTTTAAAATATACGTGGCTGGATATTCTTAAAATGAATTAGGAGTTGGTAATTCGACGTTACATAATTGGAACCACTGTAATACTCTTTTATTTAGCCTGGTTGGTCAAAAGCGTTTATATTGTGTCTAGTATATAGTATCGATTCCCAAAATATGTAAGATATTTATATTCCTTGTGGTCAGTATATTTAGAAATGGTGAACATATTTTGTGTAAAAATGTAGCTGTTGTTGACGGGATAGCTACTTTAATGACAAACTTATTTCCTCTCGTGTAACATGCATATGTGCAATATATATTTTCTTGCTTTAAATGTTTACAATATTTGAAATTTCAAGTTAGAGAAGCTGGCTGACCCTTTAAATAAATAAGGTATTACCATAACAGCTGTAATAATTGTCGATGAACAACCAAGTGTTTAACGAATGGTATAATATTGAAGGTTGATGGAGAAATTCTTTTATAACACTGCAAGATTAAATTTATGTTAATATTAGCCAATATACACGATTAATTAATTTATTAACGATTAATACGACTTAGATGTGTGTTTTAGGTTGAAGCCACGAGAAACATAGATTTCTATTGTCAACACTTTCATCATTTGTGGTGTCGTATACTGCGGCGGTTCTTTGTATGCTTGTATTTATTGTTTCTTCCGATAGCGTATTTCTGGTAATAGCATGGTCGGTGACATTTCCTTTGATGAATGCAGAGCATTAAATCGTTCACTTTAGGATAACTAAAGGGGCGTGACTATACCGTACTACAACTACCAGATATTGGAATTTAGAGTACGGTCACTATGACGTCAAAGTGTTACTAATTACTCCATGCTACAAAAATATATAGTCTGGTCTCAGCTCGATGGGCTACGTGTTTAAATAAGCCTACTTGCTGAGACCAGACTCTATTTACTGCTTGTATATGTTCTGTGAATTTATTTGTCCTGTTCGAATTTAATACCTACGGTTTCATATTTAAATAAACAAGTTAGATGGTAATTAGAGTGCCCTCAGATTTAGTAACACGATTGCGTGTTTTCCCCCAGACACTCTAAAATACCATTTACCCCTTATATAACAATTTTATCTGAACCAATAGGACAATATAATTGTACAACGTGTACACTATGATTTGAAATATACATATATATTGCACAAATTTTGTAGAGATTTTTTATCATGAAATTGTATAATGCCATGAGCATTTATTCGTATACATGTTTCACATCTAACTATTTAATAAATGCCTTGCCTTTAACAATACGTTTAACCTGCACTAATTGCTTTGAACGTATACGTATTTACTAAAATTTCTATTACCAACTACAAACAAATACAAATATTAAAAACATATACTAAATAGCACGACCAATATCCAAATGTTGGGTAGCCACGTAATAATGCTTAACATCTTAAATAGAGTACGTTGACCGCAAGATTCTGAGTTAGGTAGCACTATTGTCAACCCTTTTTTTGTTTGTGATGTCGTTTGCATTTATTATTGATTTTGCCTTCTTGTTTGTCTGTTTGCGTGTTTGTTTCTGTGTTTTGTGGTTTACTGTCCTCCTTGAATGCTACTTTCCCTGTCCGATCTTTTTATATTTCTTTGAATAGTCTTTACATAACTTGTAAGATTGATTGTATATTAAATAGTCACGACATGGTTTCCTGTCTTCGTATAGAACCATACTTTATTGACAAACACTGGAGACTAGCTTCCCTTAATATAATCAATTTGTCCTATATCCTGATCAGAGATTCCTTGTTCACCTTAAATTATTTAGTAACTCGTAGGAGTTAGATCAATGTGACGAGACAGCTTGTGTTGAGGATGGCCAGGAATTTAATTAAAATCATTAATTAGGAAAGATCCGATTTGTTATCTTCGATTTTAACATAACCAGCGATGAACCGAGGTTGTAGGTGATATTGTTAAACTGTTATGTCACCAAATGATATATCGCATTTTAACGCAGAATAGTGGTATATCCATTTTTTAAATAAAAGACGCCGTCGAATCAAGTAAACATCAACAACATGTTCTCTAAGAAAGTGTGACATACAAGCGAAGACGTCATTAGTATAAATACTGCCAAAACTGGCATTGTTCCAGAAACAAACCGAGACTCCATCCCCATCGTTTATCCAAATATATGCTATTTGATTGCAAAATAAGAACACATTGAGATGTTCTTTACCTGATTTAAAACCTTTTCTCATATTAGTTTTATTTGTTCACTAGAAGCTTTGCGGAAATCGGTTTGTTCGTAAGCTGTTTTTCCGACCTTTTTGCAATATGTATCAATTCATATGCCTCATTAATTCTCCAGCGAATTGTAAATCTAACACGATTTATTATTATACACAATGCTGATTGGTTACTGTGGAAGAATTTAATGCTTTTTCGACACCGCTGACGCTACGTCACGTCCATTAACCGTAATGACGTCATCCTAAACGCAATATGCAACTGGTTACGTTATTTAAACGCCACTTCGTCCATCCATTACGTGGTCCGAGTATTAAATGTCATACACCATCCAGACCCTTCTCAAAGAAGCGAAAACGGGGTTGGCTGGGGTATGAAATAAAGCTAACCTTAATTTCGTCTTAAAAGTTTGCATACTGTACAATTAAAACATTTAATTATTAATAATTTTAAACTTTTTATCCCTTTTTTAAGGTAAATAAATGAATTTAAAAAAATTTCATTGTCAAAATATTCGTTATAAAATCCTGCTAATATTAGCTTTCCCATAGCTTAATGAAATTGAGGCGGTACCACGTAATGAAGGCATTTTAATTATTAAAAGCAGGATGAAGCTGCATATTTTCTTCGTTTGATGTTGAGAGATTTGGGTAATATGTAATTCTTGAGAATTTGTATTATGTTCAATCTTTCGAGAAAGTGTTATCATATACATACAAATCTTTGTCAGATAAAAAAACAAATATATCCATTTGGTTTATTTCATGTGTATTGTGCAAGGTATAAAAGAGTATGATAATGGACCTTTGGAAACGGCCGAACACGACACATGCAAAATATTGCAGTCTCGGTTTGATTGTTCATAAACTGTAGTGAAATATGCTTGTTACCGCTAAGGCCCTCTAGCCCAGGGTTGAGAAGAACTCAATATTCATAAAATCAATAGTACATAAGTTTAACCATCCCGAAGATGGCATGCATATGGCGTTGGACATAGAGATTTTCCTCCCCCATGTCCAGCGGTGTATGGACCTAGTATCTAACAAAATACTATGCCCCGAAGAGCGAAATAAACAAAATGGAATTTAGTTGCGAGCAGCGGTTATGAAGCCTGAATATCACAAGTATCAGCCAAAGGACTAAATTAAAAAAGCAGACAACATATCCTATGAGTGGTTAAACAATACCCAGAGACTTTTATCGGCCGGAGTAGTGGAACCACCGAATCGAAAATTTAGTAAGAAAACAAAAGCAATTGAAAATGTACCACCGATAACTAAATATAAGTATCGGGCTCAGCGATCTTCAACGATCGAATGAATAACAGTCCTGATTGCAAGCACGAGGAGACGTTTTACTGCCGCCACACTGTACAAGCAACACCACTATGCTGTATAAAAGAGTATGATAATGGACCTTTGGCAACGTCCGAGCACGACACATACAAAATATTGCAGTTTAAGTTTGATTGAGACTGTTCATGAACGGTAGTGAAATATGCTAGCTACCGCTCACTCCCTCTAACACGATGTCCGGGACTTGAAACACACACACACACACACATAAAAACCGCGAGCCTGCATATAGATGACCTTCAAGGCCCGTCCACCAGATATTGATCTGACACAATATAAACGCGCTGGCTAAATGTAAATTGTAGCATGGTCGGTGACATTTCCTTTGCATTAAATTGTTTAATTTAGGGTACCTAAAGGGGCGTGGCTATACCGTACTACAACTACCAGACATTGGAATTTAGAGCACGGTCACTATGCGTCATTTAATAGATAGAGTATGGTTTCATTGAGTTGGTTCATTTAAACATCGAGATTGGCGTAGATACGTGTTTAAATTAACCAACGAGATGAAACCATACTCTATTTGTTTTGTAGCATGTCTATTTCAGCTCTATTTCAGTTATTCTCACTGTTATTCTCACTGTTATTCTCACAGTTATTCTGACAGGTCTTATTTTCAATTAAACGATTTACACCTGTGTCTGAACAAAGAGAATTGCCTGTGACCATGCTACAAAGTTATGTTACATTAATATGCTACATTTACCATGCTACAAAAAAGATAGAGACTGTCTCAGCTCAGATACGCCCATCTCGGTGGTTAAATAAGTCAACTCGCTGAGACCAGACTCTATCTATTACTTAGTGCATCCGGCATCTAATTGCAAGGTTAATTGCAAGGTGTTTAATATAAGTTACTGCCATTACACCCATTCCTTGATGGAACTGTCAGACGCCTGCCTAAACATCTAGAATAAATATCTGCTTGAGAGTGTGTCCTTAATTGTACATTAACGGATGAAGACATTATATATGGTGAAGACATTATATATGGTTATTATCGTAGCTCTGATCTACCGTTCAAATATAAAAGAAATGTAAGACAAGGACTATCAAATCCTCATTTATATAGTGACGAGCTTTAAAAGTTTCGCTGAAAAAAAGGTATGTATATTTTATATTATGAATCAAATATGTTAAAAACAAAATCTAATGCAATAAAACAAATTTCCAAAATACAATGTAGTGTACGTTACGTGACATAAACATGAAGTTTACGTTACCATGTAATATTATGTGTCATAAATAGTGATGTTTCCAGAAACAAAGGCTCTAGTTTTTTACTGAAATAGTGACTTAAATATATAAAAAAATGAATACATGAATAAATAAAATGTGTGTGTGGAGAGAGACCAATAGACAGAGAACACACAAAAATTACGTTATCAGTTGAAACTTTCCAGAAATAAAGGTGTTAGTATTTTACTTTTAACTATGTTTTCTTTAATGTAATGTAATTCATTAGTATAAGTAAATAAGTAAATATAATGTCTAAAAATAACATCAATAGATAATAAATAAATATTTTAAATTGGTTCATAAATTAGAAAAACAGTAATTGCACATTAAACTACTGGGAGCTTATCCTTTATTAAAAATATAGTTCGTTTTTTACTAGTTATGGCATATTCCCTTTGTTACAATGTATCTGATTTTGAGACAAATCCCAAACAATGATCATATTTTGTCCCCATCCAATGTTAGTCTTGCCTTATTCTGATTACTAGTAGTTGGACACAATACTAATAATACAAACTCTTATCAAAGACAGCCACAAAGTAAAATGACCTTGACATGTATATATCTTCACCATACCGCCTATGTCTAATGTTCTTTGAGTATGACCATTGGACACCCTGTCTCTTGACACAACCCATGCCCGCGTCAAATGAACTTCTCCAATCAGGAGATTCAAAGTCCCTCTTCAACAAGTCACATAACTATTAATAAACTATTAATCAACATACATTATTTCAGGGTAACATCATTGGATTCAGTAGGAAGTATGCAGCATACAGGTAATACCACTGGTACATTACACGTCAATGTAAAGAAAAGCTGCTAGAGGCTACTCTCCAGAGATGGCAAATATAGCATTAGAAGTTATTTTTTTCGCGCGAAAAACTGCATCCATTCCTAACAAAGTACAATGAGAAAAAAATATAAAAAGATCGGACAGGGAAAGTAGCATTCAAGGAGGACAGTCCACCACAAAACACAGAAACAAACATGCAAACAGACAAACAAGAAGGCAACAGTAATAATAAAAGCAAACGACATCACAAACAGAAAAGGGTTGACAATAGGGTTACCGCCTTGGAACGTTCAGTGGCAACGTAGGCCACTGGGGGGTTTAAACCGGTTCTAGGGTGCACCAAACGTCACACTTACCTTACTGTCATCCCATTAAAACAGGACAGTGCAAATAAAGAAATCCCCGCCATGATCTAATCTCTAATCAACAAGGAGGCATCAATAGGCAATATAAGTCAAACACAACTATGCTCGTGTAAATATAATACAAAAAACAATAGCCTAGAAAGCCACAATGAAGGTACTCAATGACTTGGCAGAAGCCAGAGCAACAAAAGAATAAACCATTAAGGGCACGACAAGAAAGATCACAGACAAACATCAAACGCCGCCATCCCAATGGACTTTAGGTAGGCGTCATCATAGGGTCCACAGCCTGTCCGGTCATCGTACAATGTAAGAGGAAAGCATAGTGGCGAACTGTAAAAGGGTCCACCACCAAGCATGCAGTTCGTTGCAAAATGATAGGGTCATAACCTCTATTGATAAACAAGTTTAACAAAGATAGTATGAAAGTGATCATGACCAAGACTCTTACGAAGTTTATAAATCACATCACCATAGAAGTCAAGTTGTGATAGTCCTTGTCGCAGAAGAGTCCTTAAATTACTTTTATATTTGAAGTAGATCAGGGTTAGGATAATAAAATTTGCCAAAGGTTTTACGAAGTTTATGGTAACGGTAACCCTGATTGAGTAGCTTATTAGTTATACAAAGAATACGAATATTAAAGTCTTAACTCGAGTACAATCTTTTGAAAAACGAATAAGTTGAGACACATACACCCCATAAGCAGTTGCTCGGGGAACATCCCCATCCAAGTGGGGGTAATTAACAATGTCAAAATTAAAATCATCTCTCTTGTCATAGATTTTGCTAATTATTTTACCATTTTCAATCGAGAGATCTAAATCAAGAAAAGAAGCGTTATTATCAGATATATTAGCTTTTTTAATCTGAAGTTCTTTAGAATTAATAGTATCAACCATAGTTGGAAAGAAAGGGTTGTCAATGTTCAGTATGTCATCCAGATACCGAGAGATGTCATTAAAAGCTATAATAACATCTGCCTGGGTATCTGGTGAAAGACTCAACATGAAATCTCTTTCATAGCAAAATAAAAACAAATCTGCGACAAGTGGTGCACAGTTCGTACCCATAGGGATACCAACAATTTGTCTATAAACGGTGGTACCATACCTGACGAAAATATTATCTAATAGGAAAATGAGTGCTTCACGAACTTCATAGCAAGTCCACATAGTATAATTGTCTAAACTGCCGTTAGTAAAAAACGCTTTAATATTATTACATGCCAAAAATGTAGTATTTCTCTAGCGAATGTTTTTTGAATAAGAGAAATTAGCTTATCTTTAATACGGTGATGTGGTAAGGTTGTATTTAGTGTAGATAAGTCATAAGTGGTTATTGATGAAACTTGACCTTTATTGACAATTTCATCAAGAACGTCTCCTGAATTTTGTATAGACCAAAATAAATTAATCCAGAGTTTTCATAAGTTTTATCACAATATAGTTTAACGTGATATTTAACGGTAGTAAGACAAGAAGTTAAAAGTTTGGAGATGTTTGTTGTGGTGCAGGCACTAGAATTAGAAATAAAGCGAGCCTTATACGGATTTTTGTGTAATTTAGGAATCCAGTAAATAGTAGGCAGTTTATTTTGCTTATCGTTTACAACAGCCTTGAAAGTATTGCACCGAGTGATATGTGCGGAAACAACATCATCCTCAGTAGAATTAACTGGAGTATACGAATTGGTACTGCCGAGTTCCAGAGATAAAACATTGACGTAATGTAGGCGTCAAACAATAATTACATTTTTAGCTGCTTTATCTGCCGGAACTAAAACAAATTTATTATGAAATTCCTGAATTCCCGATTTTAAATTACGAAAGGAAAACCTAGGTCTCGGAGGAAGTAAAGAGGGGTTAGCATTATAAAAGTTAGTACGTGTATCTATAATTTTAAGAATTGACTTTTTGCAAGTAGAAAGCGAGTTTGGGTCCGCATGTTCTCTACGACACCATTTTATACTAAAATCGTCAATGGAGTGGGCGATCTGGGCACGAGAGGCATTAAAATCACAAGTTGATGGTAATCTATATTTAGGACCTTTCGGAAACAAATGCCGAATACGTTTATCAACAATATCAAAATTACCAGTGATGACATGACCTGCTGGATGTAAGTCGCAGATATAGAGTGTTGATTAACCTATTACAATTGAATCAGTGCGTGTCCATGTATGTTATGTTAAGGAGTAAACCCCCTATTTAAAATGTCATTAAGAATTGAATTGCATCTAAAACTGATAACAAATTAGAAACTCAAACAGTCTTGAATATCGTTATATGTAACGTCCAGTTTAATATGTTTACACTTTTGTCTAAACAGTACTGTCCTTGAATATTAAATGCAAACTTGATAAACATGTGAATTAATCAATTACATAATGACCTTGATTATGGCATCGGCTGTGTATTCACCTCATACATTCTTACATGTCTCGACCATTTGAAGGAGAGCCAATATACTTTGCCGTTTGATTGCCCACCCACAAGTTCCACAGATTTTAAATTACATACTGTAACAATAATCATTTCTATATGATTATAGGTTAACGTTTATGAAACTCATTACTTTCGAAGTCTTGATCATATAATAAATGATTGACCTGGGATGTACGCTACTGACTTCCACAAGCATCAATCATCTATAAGTGAGATACTTGCTGTCCGTCTGGAATTATGCTGTAGTTCCCAATCCGATCAATGAGTAAATACCAAGGCGTACATGTAATAGCCGTTCTGTCGTTAATTGTGGTAAGATGTATAGCTAAATAATTTCAACTCAATACTACTGATTCCCGTATCACCATATTATTGTATGCATATATAAATTTCGAAATTAGTAAACGTAATTATCGTACATCGGACGACGTTTTCCATAACGAAGAAAACAAATGTCTTACGATGCGATTGCTGATTGGATAATTAAAAAATAGAAAATAATATTTAAGGGAATACATTTAATTATAACACTAAAACGCATGTTTGTCTGCTGTGAACTCATTCAACGGTTTATTTGTTGTTTCTCTTGCTTCTGTCAAGTCGAGAAGTACTTTATTTGTCTCTTGATGAACCTTTGTTTTCATATATACATGATCAACATGTGTTTTAATTATATCGCAGATTAATGCTGCCTAGCTTGTAACGGGATACAGCCTGACGGGGATCTCTTTATTTTTTAACCGTTTAATTTTGATGACAAAAGGAGATTAGGTGCACCCTAGAACCCGGTTTAAATCAGCAGGGGTATTGTCACTCACCGTTCTAAGGCGGTATCCCTATTGTCATATTTTCTATAAGTCTAAGATGTCATATGCCTTGCCTTTTATTTATACTTGTAATTGTAGCTTGTTTCTTTGCGTGTTTTTGGTTAACTGTGGTCCTTGAATGCTACATTCATTTTTCCTGTTCGACTTTTATATATACTGAAAAGAAAAAGAAACGCGACGCGGGTATTTCCGCTATAATATATTGTATGCACAATATGCTGCTGTTAATCGAATGGTACATGGCTACGTAAGATCTTTTCTGTCGGAAAAAATACTAAAACAACACGTAACACAGCAAATAGTAATCCTGCAAAATTTATTATTTACAGAGTATGCGTTTGGCTCAAGCATGGAAGCAAACTTAGGTTGCAACATTTTGCAAAGTTAACTCTTTACGTTAAGATATAGTACCGAACTGGCTCAATCTTGCAAAGTGGATTTTCAACATTTATGAATTTCTAGTTACAACGTGTACTGTGATTAAAACGTCTATAACATCATATTTGTGTCCTATCTCTAACTAAATGCAACTCTGATTTTTTACGAAACATCTTGGGATTTGCTTGGAATATAAATAGAATTAAGTGTGCAGTATATACAATATATAGCGGAAATTCCCGTGTCGCGTTTCTTTTTCCTTTCAGTATATCTTTCTTGAGTTTAGTCCAGTATGATTTGCAAATTGCGAAGTCATGTAATTTATTGGTATTGGTCTGTGTTTGAATATTTAAATGTCAACCGTTTGCTCATATCTAGAAGACAAAGCTCAATGTCCTGCATCAAATTGAAAAGTAGTACCCTTTTATGTTTCTGTAGCCTCGGTCACCCGGCCCGCTTCTGATGTCTTCGCTAGGATATGCTACGTAGATGCAGAACCAGGGTCTGAGTAAAATATGACGTTTGAGTTGGGGCGATTTTGGCGAGGTTGAGACTTTCAAAAGACGTATTTAATAGATAAATAAGTGCAAATGTATTGCCTTTATCTTGTAAGAAACAGCAAGTGACGTCATAAAGTGTAACTGATGCATTAACAATTGACGTTGTCAAGTTTTTTTTATAACATGACGGCATTCAAACGTAGATGTTACGTGCATGAAAAGGGGATTAATAAATTCGGCTAATCCATAGTAGGCGCTGTATTTGGCCTAATCTGCCCAGACCGATATCTGCAAGTAAAAAAAATGCATGATACGGTCTTGGATGCATGATACGGTCTTGGATGGCCAATACTAATGTTTGCGTCACATACTTCGCTTTTAGACGGTTATTTATTCATTTAATTGTTTATTTTCAATGCGTGATCGTAGTTGTCTCCATTTTGTGAATGCTACATGTCCCCTTCGACTTTTGTCTACTTCTTTATGTGTTTTTTTTCAAATTCTGCCGAATCACGGATTTTCTGACTGGGACACTGTAAGTGGACATTACATCTGTTTACACTTTCCCTAAATCGCATGCCTTTGTGTGAGTTTGTCTTTATTTGTAATTATTTCAAGTTTACAACTTATAGCGAAATCGAGTATTTAACCGATTATATTAAACAGGGGACATCATTTGCTTTATAATCAAAGAATAGTGCATATCGTACCTGTACACAGGTAATACTATAATTTTTCAGAAAACAAACTGTGTTCTCTATCAGATCCCGAACACACAGCCTGATGATTTTCAGCCAGTCGCACTGCCACTGAGCTAGCGAGTCGGACTTCTTGAGAATATGGTATACTTTATCCCATTTATTTTATTATAATGATAAATTAATGCATCATTATATAATCCACCAGGTCGCATATATATTAAACGTGTGAGTCAACGAATCCCTCAGAACGTGCAGTGCCTGTGTGTAAATAGTCCAGCAACCCTTACTCGAAAATCAGTTTCCAAATTATTTTGCAGATAAACCAAATGTCTTGGTGGAGGACCAAGTTGACTTGTTCTAGTTACCAACCTCATTTGCACGCACGTCTACTGGTACCCGAAAACACACTCATGATTTCAGGATTATTTTTTAAAGTATCTAATCAGTTAGAAAAAATATTAAGCATAAATACCGATTAAGTCGGCTGTGTGGTACGCCAAATATGCACACAAAATCTACAGAGCATCCAACACTAGTAATCCATGCATAGCCTTATCAATGGTAGACAAAGCCACACGTTTTCCTCTGTATCATCAGTTTATAAAACTTTTCTGTTTCATTTGGCATCTTTTTTAACAGCATTAGCCATTGCCACGGGCCATTTTAATGCGGTGTCCTTATTGAAACACTTCTGTGTTAGTGATGTGTTACACTTTATTTTTAATATACGGATTATGTATTTGTTATTGATGCGTGTATTGGATGGCGACGTGTTGTTGTGGATGCTAAATCTAGTTTTCTTTCAAATATTCTACTCCTCTCAGTTTCCTTATTATTACAATGTAAAAGTTGTCAGCTATCTCACATATTTGTAAATCAAATATTATAGCTCAATACTCACTAAACGTATCTTAGCAACACATCAAACTTAACGGTTGTTTTCCTACAAAACGACTCTTAATAGCGGGATTGAATAGGTCGCTTTTAGGACCAATTACTCTTGAGGCAAATACCGTTATATACATTTTTAAGCTCCATTAGTATTTGGCAGAATCAAACAGATATTTACGAAAAATCCAAAAGCAGTACGTTTATATTTCAGACTATAATGAGTGGTGAAGAAAGCGTAATAATACAGTACATCGCCTGAAAAAGATGAATTAGGATAAACCGTGAACAGCTTAATAACTTTTGAATAACAAGGGGTTTATCATTGATACAAAAGTTTCACGTGATCGGCGCGAAATAATTGTGTAAAGGTCTTAAAAGCTCCGATAACAATTCCATCTACATTAAAACCCAAGACAGGAAATTATAGCATTCCACCAATTGATACATCAAGATACAATGAGATAGAAAAAATAAAAAAATAAACCGACATATTTTCACAATTTCGTTATATAAATTTATTAATTTGACCATCTGTTTCATATATATGCTAGACTATATTTTTGAATCTTGTTTGCATATATTGTCTGAACGAAGGTTAAAAGATCTCAGTTTTTAAACTATTGGGAAAACAACAACAACAACGAGACAAATATGTTGATCTTATAGTATTAAAGTGAGGTTATGGCAAGAAGTATAGAAATATGTTACGTACCATTGTTATTTTCTGAACGTAAAATATTTCTACAAACTCGCATATTTAGTAATGATTTACGATACGTCTTTAAAGTAAAAGTTTGCCCTGTCCTTATGGAATAACCAAATTTGGATATAAAATATACATGAAAAATATTGTCAACTGAGAAAGTACGTTATAATGTTGAATGATTATATATGCATAATATAGTACAGGTTATTGCATTTGTATTATTACTTGGAACGAATTATTTTGGCGAAGGTGACGAGATTGTGAGTCACGCTTCATTGATCAATGCTGTCTTGTTGTTTAGAGAATAGTTCATGGAGGGGATTTCTTTATTTACACTGTCCCGTTTTACTGGGTGAGGTCAACTACTATGGTTGGTCAGTACGATTCTGGATACATCCTGAGATGTTTATTATTTTGTATGTGTTTCTTTAGTTAGTTTCTCAGGATGTGGACTTTATTGTTAGAGTATTCCTTTTGATGGGATGTAGTTTTGTTTACACTGTCTTGTCTATTTGGGCGTTGATGGTAGGATAATAGCGAGGATTGTGCGCATATAAAATCGATTCTAGCTAACCAGTAGGCCTTATTGCCTACTGACCGTTCAAAGTCGGTAACCCTGTCTTCACCACCCTTTCTGTTGTTTTTTGTCTCTTTCATTGTATTTTCAAGTCCTTGTTTGCAGTACAGTGTGGACCTACGATGTCATTGCGCTGTGGTTTCTATAGGACCCTATATATGATTTTTGGTGCACCCTAGAACTTGGTTTAAAACCCCAGCGGCCTTTTTTGTCACTGACTGTTCCAAGGCGGTAGCCGTATTGTCAAACATTTTGTGTTTGTGATGTCTTATTTGGCCTTTTATAGATCTTTAAATGTGTTCTTTGCCTCTGTGCGTGTTTGTGATTGACTGTCGTCCTTGAATGCTGCTTTTCCTGTTTGATTTTTATCTATATTTATCAATGTACTATATTAAAGGAAAGCGAGGGTAACGTTAGGACATAAATTACATGATATTAAATGACTTCACCGAATTGTATAATTATAAAACAAAATAATACACAGTCAATGAGTTTCTATCTGCTTATTTGCTATCATGACACGAAGGAATACGTGTACTATTCTATATAGCCAAAGGCACCACCAGGTCACTAGGTTAATATGTGTAGCAAGCTACAAGAACGTATTCTGGAGTTATGTCACGGAAACGATTTTTTTGACAAATTGACTACATTGTTTCCAAAGAAACTCACACATATTAGAGTCATACATATAACATGCACCACATATCTAAATATTGATATGAGTAGCAAACGTTAATGCCTATACGTTGAGCTGTTTTGGAGTTATCCTCCGGAAACAAAAAGTGCAACTAACGGTAGGTGTACACTCCTAAAGACAGATGGGCTCAGAAAAGAAGAAATTCTCCATGATTTGAAATGTGTTACAAACGTGAGTTGTCCCGACAGATTTGCGGAGGAATGTCTGAGGTAACCAACACCACATCCAGGAAGGAAGGATTTCCCCATGATTTGAAATGTGTTACATGTACAAAGTTAACGTGAATTGGCCCTACAACTTTGCGTGAGACGTACTGAGGTAATCAGGAAGGAAGAATTTCCGCATGATTTGAAATTTGTTACACACGTGAGTTGCCTCGACAACTTTGCGGAGTACGTTCTGAGGTAAACAGTACCACATCCACAAAAGAAGAATTTCAACATGATTTGAAATATGTTACAAACGTGATATGTGTTGCATTTGCTTTAAGTTGCTTTGGTTACGGTACCAAATTCGCTGAAAGGTGACGACTACCTGTACTGCAACATATCAATACAATGCACTGATATTTAGTTTGTTCTGTTATTTAAGAACATTCAAGAAAGTGTTAAATATGTATTAGACCTTTGATCTGTCCTCATAAACACTACTATTGTCCAAAATCTGGCCCTTGATCAGTTAGAGCAAGATGTTTATAATACTATCTCTATGATCAAAATGTTGCTGTCTGATCTTTTAGCTTAACACGCTTGCAAAGGATGCCGGATTTGATTGTTTTGATTCGCATCATGTTTAAGTATAATTTTCATTACTAAACATCCGTTACAGTGTGTTCTTGTGTGTTTTGTCCCATATCATTATATCCCACAAATAAAAGACTTCGTTGCTATTTCGGTGTTTCATTAGTCCAGACATTTCACTTAGCTTCGTCCTTCAAATGCTTATCTATATTTATTGCCAATACATGGAAAACAATACAATTAATATCAATTAATAACAAAATACATTAAGACGCACTTTAAAATACATAAATATGGCTTGTATACATGTGTATATAATGTTTTCGTGTTTGTGGTACAATGTGGACCTACGGTGTCATTGCGATTTAGTTCTGTGGTTTCTAGAGAAATATTTTTCTTATTAAGTGGCCTTTCCTATACACTTTAGAGCCCAAACAGGCTGAGTGGATAGCACGTTCGACTCTGAATCCGGTGTTCACGGGTTCGAGGTTCACTGTCGCCACTGGGTTATTTCAGTGTATCTATAGGCAAGACACCTTTCTCATCTGCAGTTTTAGAAAACGTCTCGTTTATCGAAGCTTATTTGATATCGTTAAAGAACCATGGAAATGTATTCGATAATAAGAGTATGTCACGGTTACAGGATTTCTATATAGGATTTCCCCTCTTAAGAACGGCTCAAAATAACATTAACACTGTGTTGATATTAAGCTGTTTAACAATATTTCAGTGTTCTACCCCTTCTAATTATACTTCATTATAACCATGAGTATGACTTTCATCACATTACCATACGGCATAAATGTTATCAAATACATGTTGTTAAGACATTTAAAATAAACATTCACTAGAGAGCTCTGTAGTTTACATTTCGCAACGTAATACGCTTCTGAAGCATTCCAGCTGGATGCTCGTATTCTATTATTAGCGCATACACTTCATACTTCACATAAATAATTAAGTTTTCCCCTTTAGGTCAGATACCACTACAAATCTGGGGCTTCTGATTGGTTAAAAAAGTATAGGGTCTTGTAGGGCATATAGTCAGAGTGTAGGGTAGATATATTGTGATCGAAATTTGCATTGTATTGATAAAATTGTACTGAGGGTATATTTTAAAAAAGTATAGTACAATTTATTTACTGCCATTCTGGGGGTGCCTACCTTCAGTGAACTATTAGAGGCTGAAAGCATTACATTATCCCCAATTTGCCCATCATTTTTGATGAGTATATCTAAGATAGTTCTTTGAAGATAGTTAGTTTTCTTCAACCAATGTGATTTAGAAATAGGAGTTGACGGCCAAAAGGCTATAATTTAGACCTATGGGAAATTCAATAGTGGTATATGACAATAAAATCATTTTAGCACAAACAGTCTTTGTATTATACTCTAATACTTTACGAAACCCCAAATGGTGAACCTAAATATATTTAATATTTTGATTGTTTAACCAAATTAAATGTATTTGTTGTTAAAGAACTTTCCTAATTTCGTAAACTTGTTTCCTTTTTCCTATTTCCTTATTCCTTATGTGTGGCAAATAAGGAATACGAGTAAACTCTTTATTATGGATCTAAGTATAATAAGTGTCATTTGTCTACTGTATGTACCATATGTATACCAGTGGTGGTGCCATATAGTAACGATGAGTATACCAAACTGAGTTTTGTCTTTATATATATTACATGTATATATAACATTCTGTTATAGTCTAACTCACACTCTTCATGATTTTTAATTGAGTAAGGAGCAATAAAATACAAATAGCTATTCTGTTTCCATTATTCGAATAAGGAAAAAGGAAAAAGCAAAGAACTACACTCATACTGCATACTCCGAAACGAAATAAAGAAAATAAAAGATATGTAATCAAAAGGATTGATTAAGGTTCATCTATGTATCAATAGTGACATCAGTTACGAAACATCAGAGAGATTAATTGACATATATATAATACATTTAGTAATAATATTGTATATAGATAATACATTTACTAAGAATAGTGTATATATATAATACATTTACTAATAATAGTGTATACAGTAGATAATACATTACCAATAATAGTGTATATATATATTACATTACTAATAATAGTGTATATAGATAATACATTTACTAAAAATAATGTATATAGATAATAAATTACTAATACTAGTTGTATTTCTGTATTTGGAAAATGATACTCTATATGACAGTTTTTGTCAGTTATTATTACAAAGTAATGGTCAGTATAAGCTACCATGGTATCGGCCACACTATAAGTAGGATACAAAGTAATGGGGTCAGTATAAGCTACCATGGTATTGGCCACACTATAAGTAGGATACAAAGTAATGGGGTCATTATATGCTACCATGGTATCGGCCACACTATAAGTAGGATACAAAGTAATGGGCTCATTATAAGCTACCATGGTATCGGCCACACTATAAGTAGGATACAAAGTAATGGGGTCATTATAAGCTACCATGGTATCGGCCACACTATAAGTAGGATACAAAGTAATGGAGTCAGTATAAGCTACCATGGTATCGACCATACTATTTTATAATAATATCATTGAATCTATGTTACCAATATACCAAGGATTATGTGTTTCTCGTTTATTCCAGAAATGAGTTGAGGATTCTCAAATGTTGTATAACATAACAGCTACTTCACCATGGCTTACATTACCACAAACTTAGAAACTCTTTGCAAACTATTGTTATCGTAACCATGACATACATTTTAAAATATAAAAGTAATTTAAGAGCACTTCTGCGACAAGGACTATCCCAGCCTAACTTCTATGGTGACAAACTTATTAAATTCCTTGGTCATGATTACTTCCATACAATCTATATTAAACTTGTTGGAAAGTTTATCGAAAAAGGTTATGACATATCATTTTACAACGCACTGCATGTTTAGTGATTGACCAATTTACAATTACTATGTTTTCATCTGTCATTGTGCAAAGACCCGTCATATTGTGAACCTTAAGACGAAGTGTCTACCTAAATCCTGATTATTTAAATTCATATATATATACTAATACATGATCATCTTTCCCTGGTATGTTAGGGGATATAGCCTGGCAGGAACGTCTTTATTTACACTGTCCCGATTAAATGGCATGACAGTCGCCTAAGAGTGAGGATTGATGCACTCTAGAACCTTGTTTAAATCCCAAGCATTTTTTTATGCTAATGACCTTCCCAAGAAGCATTGCCTAAACTCACACTAGTAAAATGATGTGCTTTATGTTGACTCATGTATTTCCTTAACATGAATCGTATAAATAGTTGTACTTGTTAATGAAACGCTTGGTCTTGAAAACTCGACGAATCTACGGCTTTTTATGGTGTATAAAACATAAAATAAGTAGTATGATGCCTCACATCATAGTCATTACTATTTATGATTTTCGAACAAAATGCAGTTCAATCTGACACGAATCATCCGATCATGGGTGTGGTTTAGTGCATATGCAGAATGCGCATTCACTATACAACTGAGCTTTTATTCGTATTTGACACGAATATTTCCTCCAGTTTGCATACAGTCGCTTTATGAAAAGAAGCTGCCGAAATACACCTGGGTAAACATTAGTTATATCAAAAAGTGTATGAGAGTAGACCTTTGGACGTTTTAAAATATAATTATGTTTAGGATAAACATAGTATCCTGCTGCAAACTTATCATAGTTTTACCGCAACTAAACTGATATGAACTGCTTGATTTACAAAGATATATGTTACTAGAAATCTCGTATAATTCTACAAACTACTACTACCACAAATGCTGATGATGCTTTTGAGGCGGACTCTTTACCAATACGCCTCCGCCGTGGTATCGTATCAACAAAATGTATAGCGTGTATATATAATGGGGTATTAAAATGAATATATTTTCATATGAGTAAACTGATTTAATGACTAACAATCAAAATTTGAGATTACATTTATGGAAAATATAATAATAACCGCGTTATGAATTGTGAACTAATGTGAAACATGTTATATAAAGACAGATTGGTATTGAACAAGTTACCACGTTATTACATACCAACAGGTTTATCGCTTACAGTTTATCAACTTAATTGCTCTTTAAATGCAATGACTCTTACCAGAGACTGTTTGGCATGTTTAAATCCCCAACGGTATTTTTGCCACTGTCCGTTCAAAGACGGTAGCCCTATTGCCAACCCTTTTATGTTTGTGATGTCATATCTTGCCTTTTATTTATCTTTGAAATTATTGTTTGTTTCTGAGCGTGTTTTGGGTTGACTTTGGTCCAATATTGCTCCATTTCCTTTCGATTTTTATTTCTCCTTTTGTATCAATATGAATGCATTTTTTCATAACGACAATACGAGCAATCACACTATATTTACTTGCTATCAAGTCTACGAACTACTTATTATTCATATTAACATTTCAGTCAGGTGTATAACTCATGAATAGGCCAGTTGTTGGTATACCCATTTTTTATATTTCTATGAAAGGATTTTACTTCGAGTCCTTCGCTAAATACTCAGACAGATGCCACGCCATCGAAGCTTTTAATAAGACATCACACTATGTAGACGATATTTTAAATACTGACTACCTTTTCCTTTCTTCTGTAGCTAATATTACATACTCTATGTTAAAGTGCTTCTTGAAAGTGAGCAAAGAGCTTATTTTCTGATTGTGTCGCTTCTGTTCTCGACCGTTACAAGGCGGTAGCCCTATTGTCAGCCCTTTTGTGTTTGTGATGTCGTTTATATTTATATTACTTTTGCCTTCTTGTTTGTCTGTTTGTGTGTTTGTTTCTGTGTTTTGTGGTTGACTGTCCTCCTTGAATGCTACTTTCCCTGTCCGATCTTTTTATATTTCTTTAGCTCTCCAAGATCTATAACAACAAAACTGACTATTATTTTGTAATCGTAATTTATCGTATTACCGGGTCTCAACATACTCGTGCAGTCAAGTGTAACTTTTGTATAACTATACCGCTATTCTATCAGATATACTAGTCTATCTATAACCATAAATCGAGATTTAGATCCAATGTCGGATCTTATGCACTAATATGAATATTAAGGAAATGAATTTACATAAGTTTTCATCGAAAGCTTGTTTTCAAATCCTGTTCATGTACCATCGAAACATTGTTCATCACATTTCTTGAATAAATACTGTTTAAACCAATGTCGGATGACAAATTTTGTGATATTCAAGATGCTTTAGCAGAGTTCCTTTCAACTGCAGACATGTTCATTATATGTTCAAATCTAGTGACAATAAACTACGGCCTTTGTACGTAATAACTTCGGAAATTATGTTCGCATGAAACTAAAACATATAATTATTTATTGTATCAGATCTTAGCTTTGAGCTGCTAATGTTAATGATTTAGGATAGGTCAGTGGCATGTCTATACAAGTCACATGGAATCAACCTTTTTTCTTTTTTTGTGCGTATATATGTACGATCAGTGTATAGCGCTGTATTTCACATCTTATATATATATATATATATAGAGATGGGGAAAAAACATGTATAAAGTGCTACAGTTTATAATTCCCAAGCGTTACACATCTTTACCATCTTTACTCGCTCTTCGTAACTATATGTCAGCGTAAACTTTTACCCTTATCCAACCAGATACCCTCCTCCAACCACATGATCCAAAAATCGTGGGTTCGATTCCCGTCATTGCCATATGCGTTGTGTCCCTGAGCAAGACACTTTATCTGCATTGCTTAGTACTAGTTCTACCCAGGAAGACATCGAGAGTGATTCAAATAAGTTCATAGAACTTTCGTTACAATCGATGTAAAATAAATAAGTTTAAACTAACCAGATATGTTCTGTTATTAGTATCACATTTTTCTCCAGAGTGTCTATTCAAAGTAAGCAATCCCTGCAACACTGGCAATCGATAAGTTTTTTTTAAACTGTAGCACTGCATAAATGTTTTTTTCCCCATCTATTAATTTATTCCAACATTTTCGTATCCCCTCTGGGATCCAGTGCTTTTTGAAAGGTATTTTGTAGATGTATGTATTTTCCCACCCATATTTATATATATATATATATATATTTATATATATAACAAATTACATGTGTACTTGTTTGTACCGTTTCATAAAGGTATGGATGTTGGTCGGTTTATAGCATTTATTTAAATTAGATGCTGTTGTCGGGCATTTGCTTAAATAAAAAAGTGGCTTTAAGTTGTGACTTTTGTGAAACGTATGCGGAACGGTTAATTTCTGGATATTAAATGTATCCAGTTGTAGTTACTAAACTGGAGAAGTGTAACTGCTAAACTACTGACGTCAGCAAAAGAGAAAAAAATAGTTTTCTTTTAATACAATTGCCCTCAAGTTAGATAAACTATATTTAATAAAGGCAAACTTTGTTTACAATGATTGATCTTGTACTGGACTATTGTCTTTCAAACGCCATTTCACCAGTAATTAAATAGAAGAATCATTTTTAAATATATGTCAAAAATTGCTTTAAAATATGTATTTGTTTCTGAAAGAAATTGTTAATTTAACAGATATAAATAGGTGACTGAGGGTAAATGGATAAGGGATTCCGAAATGATGATGGATGGAGAGATATTTTTCTATACAGGCTTTTAAAAATGTTAATTAATATGTATGTATGTGGGTTAACGTCCTTGCTAATAATAATTCAGTTATTCACGACTTATATTGCCTAGTGATGCTGCCGTGTTGGTTAGATCATGGCGGGGATTTCTTTATTTAAGTGTGAGGTTTGGTGCACCCTAGAACCGGTTTAAACCCCCAGTGGCCTACCTTGTCACTGACCGTTCCAAGGCGGTAACCCTATTGTCAAACCTTTTGTGTTTGTGATGTCGTTTGAATTATTATTAATGTTTCCTTCTTGTTTGTCTGTTTGCGTGTTTGTTTCTGTGTTTTGTGGTTGACTGTCTTCCTTGAATGCTACTTTCCCTGTCAGATATTTTTTAATTTCTTTGTAGTAGGTAGCTCAATGCTCAATTTATACTGCTGCCACACTTCAATACCACGCCGTAGACATACGACGCGATTTAACACCCAGTCACATTATAGTGCTGCCACAGTGCAATACCACGCCGTAGACATACGACGCGATACCCCACCCAGTCACATTATACTGACACCGGGCCGACCAGTCCTAGCACTACCCTTTATATACTAAACGTCACGCAAGGAAGCTCCTAGTCCATCTTTTATACTAGTTTTGGTGTGACCCGTCCGGTCGGGATCGAACCCATGACCTCCCACATGCGGAGTGGACGCTTTACCACTATGTGATATTTATATGAACTAATTATACTAATAGTGTGCAATGATCGGACAGATTGTTCCTGAAAGGGATTGTAACGTGTGATGTTTGTTTTCATCTTGTCTCAGCGTGCCCTTAATGGTTTATTCTCTTGTTGCTCTGGCTTTCGCCAAGTCATTGAGTATTTGCTTTGTTGCTTTCTAGGCTTTTGCCTTTTGATATTTATATATCCATGCTCATCTTTGTGTTATACACACAACAATGCCTATTATGCTGCCTAGTTTGTAAGAGGATATATCGGTGCGGAAGTTTCCTTATATTTACGGTCCCGTTTAATTAGGATGACAGTGGGGTAAGAATATGGTGTGGTGCAGCCTGGAACTGTTTTGCCTCCCGAGCTCACCATCGGTCTTTTTTCCACTGACCGTTCCAAGGCGGTAGTCCTCTTGTTAACCATTGTATTTTGTTATGTCACATGCCTTGTCTTATATTTATCATGTATCATTGATAATTTGTAATTGTTGTTTGTTTCGATGCGGTTTTTTGGTTGACTGTGGTCCTTGACTGATACATTTACTGTTCGACTTTTATATCTACCTTTATTGAGTCCGTTCATGAAGATATTATCGGATACTCTGCTTTAAAGCCATAATGATTCGGCTCGATGATCCTAAATGATCAGTAAGTAATAACATTATTAATCTGACGTGTACCTCCTTTATCAATAGTGCGTATTTCTACAACTGTTGTTCACATGCACACCTGATAAAGAGGTGTAGGGAATTTCACTTTTTTCTATCTGAATTAGCAGAAATATAGGAAACATAATTCTCTTTAATTCAGTAACGTTATAACTGCTACGTGTTGATAGTTATACTTCTTTACGAAGGCCTAATGCGTATGTATTTTGGCTTGAACTATTCTTTGAAACAAAAAACAACAGCTTGAAATGATATAACATAATAATGAAATGCTTTCAGTGAAAATCGTTTATGACGAAGGATTGTACAATTGGACAGATCAGGAACAAATGAAGGTATGTACTAGTAATATTATATTAACATGGACATATGACATACGTATGTGATCATGTCACTCGAAAAAACAGATAATATTAACCAACACCTAATTATCTCAGTCTATGTATATCTAGAAATCTGCATTGAAAGTTATTTTATTAGTACAGATAAACGATTTATAACATGAATTATTAATGTTGCAGATGTTTGACGACTGACACTGGAAACGTACTTAATAAAATGATAATCACGTTATCTATCACTTTGCATTAATTACGAGTGGCGTTCATTATATAATGCAACTATGGTTCTAAAATTTAATTATTGTCCATTGTTGTAGTTATTGATACGGATTATGTTAAAATGAACTTTCCCCCATTAATTTATCAAGTTTCAGATACTTCAATCCAATAAAATATGTATTTTGAGGGCTTTTTTTAAGAAATGATACTGAATACGCCAAAAACGGAAAAACTATTTTGCCTTAAAATCTGATTTCGACTGCCAATATGGACTGTTTTTGCCTAAACCACAAACTTTTATAGCTTCCATATGAAAATGTTAGTAGTTTTTATTTATAATTGGTTTATTTTTGGGTTTATTGCTCCTTAAATGTTGTCAGTGCGACAAAACTTAGCTTAAATGTTATGCTAAAAGAGCGAAGAGCAACTAAAGGCTTTAATATTTTTGGAGCTGTGTGACTAAAATTGTTGATTTTATATTAAATCTTTAGAGTATCCCTTCAATTCGTTACCCATATATTTTTAAAAAAAGTATGATAATGGACCTTTGGAAACGGCCGAGCACGACACATAAGAAATATTGCAGTCTTAGTTTGACTGAGACTGTTCATGAACGGTAGTGAAATATGCTAGCTACCGCTCACGCCCTTTAGCCCCGGGTAGAGCAGACTCAATATTCATAAAAATCAACAGTACAGAATTGTGTCCATCCCGAAGATGGCAAGCATATGGCGGTGGATATAGCAATAATTGTATCTTTAATTCATCCCCTATATCCAGCAGCGTATGGTTCCAGGATCTAATAAAATTGTATGCCCCGAAGAGCATTTCCTGCCTTGGACTATATCGATGTTTCGTATTGAAAACATCGTTTAGGTAATATTTATACATACTTTTAGTTACAACAAAAGTTTGAATAAATTACTTTGCTGCAAAATACTTTTTTTATGAATCCAACCTTTCGACCGATGCAAATTCATTTAACTTTTCTGCCGCTTTTTAAGGCATTGTATATGAATATGTCCCAAACAAACAGTCGTCATAGATTTATATCTTTACTAATTTTAATAACATTTTCAAAAAGTGTAACTAACGGTTCATTCTATAAGATCATTTTCAAATTTCTTGTGTAAACTTCACACAACGTGAATACGATGGCTAGTTGCATTATATAATGAACGCTCAACATAGTTACAGGCATGATCGATGCGTCGAGACCGCCAAGACCTAAATTTAGAAAAATATATCAAGTGTTAAACACACAGTGGCACTAACGGCAAAACATTAATTACCTCAATTAGGCAAGTTGTATGGTGTAATCTTAGATTTACTGCGGAATTGTGATAAATCAAGCCATCCGGTGACACTGCTAGCATTAACGTCCTACTAAATTATTTGTGAAACTTTAAAACGTCCCCTCATGCCAATTTTTTTCAATAATTTACTAGAACGTGGAGACACATATACTAGATTAATAGATTATGTCAATTGAATAACCATTAAAGGAAGCCAATAACCTTATATAAGACATGGTGAACTACATTACGGCTAGTACACGGAAAACAATCACTTGGGCTCTTGCTACATCATTGACCAAAACCAAGAGCTTAATATTCCCCGGTTGGCGTAAACCGACAAAACTTATTAATATTTGCAGAAATGAGACAAATGGTGGAATGTAAGCAACAGCACCCAGTCGCAATGACAACGCAGGTCCTCACTGCACCACAAACGAAATCAAATGAGCAAATTCAATACTCCATGAACAGAACAATACGCATAATAAAGGGTGGCAAAGACAAAGTCACCATGGACAATACGCATTATAAAGAGTGGTGAAGACAAAGTTACCCAGGACAATACGCATAATAAAGGGTGGTGAAGACAAATTCACCCAGGACAATAGGCATTGTAAAGGGTGGTGAAGACAAAGTCACCTAAAACCTAAAACAATAGGCATTGTAAAGGGTGGTGAGGACAAAGTCACCCAGGACAATACGCACAATAAAGGGTGGTGAAGACAAAGTCACCTAGGGCAATACGCATTATAAAGGGTGGTGAAGATAAAGTCACCCAGGTCAAAACGCATAATAAAGGGTGGTGAATACAAAGTCACCAAGGACAATACGCATAATAAAGGGTGGTGAAGACAAAGTCACCAAAGACAATAAGCATTAGAAAGGGTGGTGAAGACAAAGTCACCCAGGACAATACGCATAATTAAGGGTGGTGAAGACAAAGTCAACAAGGATAATTAACATTATAAAGGGTGGCGAAGTCAAAGTCACCAAGGACAATACGCATTATAAAGGGTGGTGAAGACAAAGTCACCAAGGACAATACGCATTATAAAGGGTGGTGAAGACAAAGTCACCCAGGACAATACGCATAATAAAGGGTGGCGAAGACAAAGTCACCAAGGACAATGCGCATCATAAAGAGTGGTGAACACAAAGTCACCCGGGACAATACGCATAATAAAGGGTGGTGAAGACAAAGTCAACAAGGATAATACACATTATAAATGGTGGCGAAGACAAAGTCACCCAGGGCAATACCCACAATAAAGGGTTGTGACGACAAAGTTACCCAGGACAATACGCATTATAAAGGGTGGTGAAGACAAAGTCACCCAGGAAAATATGCATAATAAAGGGTGGCGAAGACAAAGTTACCCAGGACAATACGCATTTTAAAGAGTGGTGAAGACAAAGTCACCCGGGACAATACGCATTGTAAAGGGTGGTGAAGACAATGTTACCCAGGAAAATACGCATTGTAAAGGGTGGTGAAGACAAAGTCACCCGGGACAAGACGCATAATAAAGGGTCGTGAAGACAAAGTCACCCAGGACAATACACATTATAAAGGGTGGTGAAGACAAAGTCACCAAGGACAGTACGCATTATAAAGGGTGGTGAAGACAAAGTCACCCAGGACAATAAGGATTATATAGAGTGGTGAAGACAAAGTCACCCAGGACAATACGCATTATAAAGGGTGGTGAAGACAAAGTCACCCAGGACAATACGCATTATAAAGAGTGGTGAAGACAAAGTTACCCAGGACAATACGCATAATAAAGGTTGATGAAGACAAAGTCAGCCGGGACAATACCCATTGTAAAGGGTGGTGGTGAAGACAGTCACCCAGGACAATACGCATTATAAAGGGTTGTGAAGACAAAGTCAGCCATGACAATACGCATTATAAAGGGTGGTGAAGACAAAGTCAGCCAGGACAATACGCATAATAAAGGGTGGTGAAGACAAATTCAGCCATGACAATACGCATAATAAAGGGTGGTGATGACAAGGTCACCCAGGACTATACGCATTATAAAGGGTGGTGAAGACAAAGTCACCCAGGACAATATGCATTATAAAGGGTGGTAAAGACAAAGTCACCCCGGAAAATACGCATTATAAAGGGTGGTGAGGGCAAAGTCACCCAGGACAATACGCATTATAAAGAGTGGTGAAGACAAGGCCACCCAGGACAATACGCATAATAAAGTGTGGTGAAGACAAAGTCACCCAGGACAATACGCATTATAAAGAGTGGTGAAGACAAAGCCACCCAGGATAATACACATTGTAAAGGGTGTTGAAGACAATCACCCAGGACAATAGGCATTGTAAAGGGTGGTGAAGACAAAGTCACCTACAACAATAGGCATTGTAAAGGGTGGTGAGGACAAAGTCACCCAGGACAATACGCACAATAAAGGGTGGTGAAGACAAAGTCACCTAGGGCAATACGCATTATAAAGGGTGGTGAAGATAAAGTCACCCAGGACAAAACGCATAATAAAGTGTGGTGAAGACAAAGTCACCAAGGATAATACGCATAATAAAGGGTGGTGAAGACAAAGTCACCCAGGACAATACGCATAATTAAGGGTGGTGAAGACAAAGTCAACAAGGATAATTAACATTATAATGGGTGGCGAAGTCAAAGTCACCAAGGACAATACGCATTATAAAGGGTGGTGAAGACAAAGTCACCAAGGACAATACGCATTATAAAGGGTGGTGAAGACAAAGTCACCCAGGACAAAACGCATAATAAAGGGTGGCGAAGACAAAGTCACCCGGGACAATACGCATTGTAAAGGGTGGTGAAGACAAAGTTACCCAGGACAATACGCATTGTAAAGAGTGGTGAAGACAAAGTCACCCTGGACAATACGCATAATTAAGAGTGGTGAAGACAAAGTCACCCGGGACAAGACGCATAATAAAGGGTGGTGAAGACAAAGTCACCCAGGACAATACACATTATAAAGGGTGGTGAAGACAAAGTCACCCTGGACAATACGCATAATTAAGAGTGGTGAAGACAAAGTCACCCGGGACAAGACGCATAATAAAGGGTGGTGAAGACAAAGTCACCCAGGACAATACACATTATAAAGGGTGGTGAAGACAAAGTCACCAAGGACAATACGCATTATAAAGGGTGGTGAAGACAAAGTCACCCAGGACAATACGCATTATAAAGGGTGGTGAAGACAAAGTCACCCAGGACAATACGGATTATAAAGAGTGGTGAAGACAAAGTTACCCAGGACAATACGTATAATAAAGGTTGATGAAGACAAAGTCTGCCGGAACAATACCCATTGTAAAGGGTGGTGGTGAAGACAGTCACCCAGGACAATACGCATTATAAAGGGTTGTGAAGACAAATTAAGCCATGACAATACGCATTATAAAGGGTGGTGAAGACAAAGTCAGCCAGGACAATACGCATAATAAAGGGTGGTGAAGACAAATTCAGCCATGACAATACGCATAATAAAGGGTGGTGATGACAAGGTCACCCAGGAATATACGCATTATAATGGGTGGTGAAGACAAAGTAACCCAGGACAATACGCATTATAAAGGGTGGTAAAGACAAAGTCACCCGGGAAAATACGCATTATAAAGGGTGGTGAGGGCAAAGTCACCCAGGACAATACGCATTATAAATAGTGGTGAAGACAAGGCCACCCAGGACAATACGCATAATAAAGTGTGGTGAAGACAAAGTCACCCAGGACAATACGCATTAGAAAGAGTGGTGAAGACAAAGCCACCCAGGATAATACACATTGTAAAGGGTGTTGAAGACAATCGCTCAGGACAATACGCATAATAAAGGGTGGTGAAGACAAAGTCAGCCAAGACAATACACATTGTAAATGGTGGTGAAGACAATCACCCAGGACACTACGCATAATAAAGGGTGGTGAAGACAAAGTCACCCAAGACAATACGCATTATAAAGGGTGGTGAAAACAAAGTCACTCAGGACAATACGCATTATAAAGGGTGGTGAAGACAAAGTCACCCAGGACAATACGCTATATAAATATTGGTGAAGACAAAGTTACCCAGGATAATACTCATTATAAAGAATGGTGAAGACAAAGTCACCCAGGACAATACGCATTGTAAATGGTGGCGAAGACAAAGTAAGTCATGACAATACGCATAATAAAGGTGGTGATGACAAAGTCACCCTGGACAATACGCATTATAAAGTGTAGTGAACACAAAGTCACCCACGACAATACGCATTGTAAAGGGTGGTGAAGACAAAGTCACCCAGAACAATACGCATTGTAAAGGGGGTGAAGACAAAGTCACCCAGGACAATACGCATTATAAAGGGTGGTGAAGACAAAGTCACCAAGGACAATACGCATTATAATGGTTGGTGATGACAAAGTCTCCCAGGACAATACGCATTATAAAGAGTGGTGAGGACAAAGCCACCAGGACAATACGCATTATAAAGAGTGGTGAAGACAAGGTTACCCAGGACAATAGGCATTATAAAGGGTAGTTAAGACAAAGTCACCAAGGACAATACGCATTATAAAGAGTGGTGAAGACAAAGTCACCCAAGATAATACGCATTATAAAGAATGGTGAAGACAACGTCACCCAAGATAATACGCATTATAAAGAATGGTGAAGACAAAGACACCCAGGACAATACGCATTGTAAATGGTGGCGCAGACAAAGTCAGCCATGACAATACGCATAATAAAGGGTGGTGATGACAACGTCATCCAGGACAATACGCATTATAAAGGGTGGTGAACACAAAGTCACCCAGGACAATACGCATTGTACAGGGTGGCGAAGATAAAGTCACCCAGGACAATACGCATTATAAAGGGTGGTGAAAACAAAGTCACCCATGACAATACGCATTGTAAAGGGTGGTGAAGACAAAGTCACCCAGGACAATACGTATTATACAGAGTGGTGAAGACAAAGTCACCCAGGACAATACGCATTATAAAGGGTGGTGAAGACAAAGTCACCCAGGACAATACGGATTATAAAGAGTGGTGAAAACAAAGTTACCCAGGACAATACGCATAATAAAGGTTGATGAAGACAAAGTCAGCCGGGACAATACCAATTGTAAAGGGTGGTGGTGAAGACAGTCACCCAGGACAATACGCATTATAAAGGGTTGTGAAGACAAATTCAGCCATGACAATACGCATTATAAAGTGTGGTGAAGACAAAGTCAGCCAGGACAATACGCATAATAAAGGGTGGTGAAGACAAGGTCACCCAGGACTATACGCATTATAAAGGATGGTGAAGACAAAGTCACCCCGGAAAATACGCATTATAAAGGGTGGTGAGGGCAAAGTCACTCAGGACAATACGCATTATAAAGAGTGGTGAAGACAAGACCACCCAGGACAATACGCATAATAAAGTGTGGTGAAGACAAAGTCACCCAGGACAATACGCATTATAAAGAGTGGTGAAGACAAAGCCACCCAGGATAATACACATTGTAAAGGGTGTTGAAGACAATCACCCAGGACAATACGCATAATAAAGGGTGGTGAAGACAAAGTCAGCCAGGACAATACACACTGCAAATGGTGGTGAAGACAATCACCCAGGACAATACGCATAATAAAGGGTGGTGAAGACAAAGTCAGCCATGACAATACGCATAATAAATGGTGGTGATGACAAAGTCACCCAAGACAATACGCATTATAAAGGGTGGTGAAAACAAAGTCACTCAGGACAATACGCATTATAAAGGGTGGTGAAGACAAAGTCACCCAGGACAATACGCTATATAAAGATTGGTGAAGACAAAGTTACCCAGGATAATACGCATTATAAAGAATGGTGAAGACAAAGTCACCCAGGACAATACGCATTGTAAATGGTGGCGAAGACAAAGTAAGTCATGATAATACGCATAATAAAGGTGGTGATGATAAAGTCACCCTGGACAATACGCATTATAAAGTGTAGTGAACACAAAGTCACCCACGACAATACGCATTGTAAAGGGTGGTGAAGACAAAGTCACCCAGAACAATACGCATTGTAAAGGGGGTGAAGACAAAGTCACCCAGGACAATACGCATTATAAAGGGTGGTGAAGACAAAGTCACCAAGGACAATACGCATTATAATGGTTGGTGATGACAAAGTCTCCCAGGACAATACGCATTATAAAGAGTGGTGAGGACAAAGCCACCCAGGACAATACGCATTATAAAGAGTGGCGAAGACAAAGTTACCCAGGACAATAGGCATTATAAAGGGTAGTGAAGACAAAGTCACCAAAGACAATACGCATTATAATGGTTGGTGATGACAACGTCACCCAGGACAATACGCATTATAAAGAGTGGTGAAGACAACGTCACCCAAGATAATACGCATTATAAAGAATGGTGAATACAAAGACACCCATGACAATACGCATTGTAAATGGTGGCGCAGACAAAGTCAGCCATGACAATACGCATAATAATGGGTGGTGATGACAACGTCATCCAGGACAATACGCATTATAAAGGGTGGTGAACATAAAGTCACCCAGGACAATACGCATTGTACAGGGTGGCGAAGATAAAGTCACCCAGGACAATACGCATTATAAAGGGTGGTGAAAACAAAGTAACCCAGGACAATACGCATTGTAAAGGGTGGTGAAGACAAAGTCACCAATAACAATACGCATTGTAAAGGGGATGAAGACAAAGTCACCTAGGACAATACGCATTGTACAAGTGGTGAGGACAAAGTCACCAAGGACAATACGCATTATAAAGAGACAAAGTCACCCAGGACAATACGCATTGTAAAGAGTGGTGAAAAAGTCACCAAGGACAATACGCATTATAATGAGACAAAGTCACCCATGACAATACGCATTGCAAAGAGTGGTGAAGACAAAGTCACCCAGGACAAGACGCATAATAAAGGGTGGTGAAGACAATGTTACCCAGGACAATACGCATTGTAAAGGGTGGTGGTGAAGAGAAAGTCATTCAGGACAATACGCATTGTTAAAGTGGTGAGGACAAAGTCACCCAGGACAATACGCATTATAAAGAGTGGTTAAAGACAAAGTCACCCAGGACAATAAGCATTATAAATAGTGATGAAGAGAAAGTCACCGACTTGGAACGGTCAGTAGGCAATACGGCTAATTGATTAGAGAAATTAACAATCAAGGTTGTTGGAGATCACTGTAAACTATATACTATTATCCTCTGTAAAACCCATATTTTTATTTGCAAGTGCAACTGTATGACACGTATGTTTACTCTACAATCTGAAAAAACGTTTTTGTTTAATTTGCAAGACCACATTTTAAAATACATACGTTTGTATACAATGAGGTATAACTTTGACATGTTGTTATACTTTGGTGTCGCTGTTACACACGTAATTTATGTTAAAACACAGTATTTTTCATTTGATTTTAAAGTTGATATTGACTATATTAAGAATATATCTTAGTGCTTTTGTTTTATTTACACTGTCCCTTATAATGTGGATGATAATAGGAAGAGCACGATGTGTTGCACCCTTGAACCTGATTTAATCCCACAGCGGCCTTTTTGCCACTGGCCGTTCCAAGGCGATACATATTTGTTTAACTGATTGATGTGTATGTTTGCTTTAACCTTGTAATTGCTGTTTGATGTGTTTGCGAGTTTAAGGTTGACAGTGTTCTGTGCATGCTGCAATTTCTGTTCGACGATATCCAAATTTCTCTTTTCATAGTTGTTTTATACCGCTTGATATTGTAATTTTGTTTTGCCGAAATTATACTGTGGCAGGGAATAAGGATATAGTTTTAAAACCAATTTTAGTATCTAGGTCTGCGTCCGGGAATTAACGTTATGTTGTGTTTTTTTACATTTAATTAAGAAGTTTTGCACCACTACTATTTTGGCTTTTAGTTTGATGTGATATTATTCAATTTATGTAACATTCACCTACCTTTCGTTTTACCCGACGCTGAACTTTTAACTCCTTCGCAGAAATGCGTTCTCCCGGAGACCGTGCAAACCAGACAGTCATGATGATAAGAATGTATATTCCGGACATGCAGATGATAGGTAGAAAGTAGAGCACGACCGTCAGTGTTGTATAATAAGCCACCCTGCTGGGAAAAGTCCGAACAGTTAACCCGGAAACCGGATCTGTAATCTGTTTATACGGCCATGAATCGTCGCACCAAATTTCCACATGATTTACCCAGGTAACACTCTCAGTGTTTCTCACGATTAATAATGGCGTGGCTACCGCGAGTGCGCACACCCATATGAGCACAATTGAATAACTGGCTTTCCGTTCTATGATATGAGCCTTCATCGCAAACACGATGCCAAAACATCTGTCGCATGCTATCAACACTAGCGAGAAGATACTGGCTACGAGACATGTCACTGAAATATAAAACGTGATTTGTAAACAAACACATAATTAAAACATAGAATATCTTGAAAAATATTTATTATGCAGATATGTTTTTCTCTGCTTGATAAAGGGCGGACACATCGAATGTGTACTTTATCTCATAAAGCAAAAACACGGGGAATGCATTGGCCTTTATTATACGTATCTGACGCTATAGAGGAATAATAAATGACGGCGTCCAAGACAAGCGTAACATTCAGTTTAAGAGATACAAGTAATAGATAGAGTATGGTCTCATCGAGTTGGTTGATTTAAACATCGATATGGGCGTAGCCCATCGAGGAGTTTAAACCAACCAACGAGATGAGACCTTACTCTATTTGTTTTGTAGCATGACCATTTTAGCTGTCTGCTATGCTATAACTTCCAATAACTGGTAGTTAGAGTACACTATTTATTATCACGTGTTATTTTAAAGTCATTAGAAGTAAACTTCTTCAGCAGGGTTTTCGTTATCACAAACTACGTAGATCTTTCTCAAAATGCTACCACCGTAACGAAAACCTACTAGAGAAGTACAACACCAACCTTAAAACTCTTCTGCGACTAAGAATAGCATAACCCTTATTTTAAGGAGATGTGGTCTATAAACTTCGTAAGTTAAAGGGTGCTGGCGGATTTCCTGACCACTTTAAAAAAATAATCAGGAAGTTTGTCAGGAAAGGGTCGGA
Source organism: Cyrtodaria siliqua (assembly GCA_037043455.1). Classification (NCBI taxonomy): domain Eukaryota; kingdom Metazoa; phylum Mollusca; class Bivalvia; order Adapedonta; family Hiatellidae; genus Cyrtodaria; species Cyrtodaria siliqua. Next base: position 125,701 of record JAWPHD010002236.1, read on the forward strand.
CCCTTTAGTATTACAACGCACTGCGTGTTTAGTGATTGAACCCTCTACAGTTAGTCCCTACACTTCAATTTTCCCTTGTGCGAAACCCGACAAATGGAGATAGGTGAATCAGCTTTCGTCCCTCGGGTTTTCTGGGCCTACCCTAGATTGATTTGTCTTTGGCTGCAACTGCTGTGGTTGTTCAATATAATGCTGGATACTTTATATAGCTTTACAACAACATCTTAGTGTGTCTTTTGTTATTTTCTCTGGATGTGGACTTTATTATTAGAGAATTATTTTTGATGGGATGTAGTTTTGTTTCACTGCTTTTTTTTCCTATTTGGGCGCTGAAGACAGGATAATAACGAGGATTGTGTAAACATAAAATCGATTCAAGCTAATCTTTAGGCCTTATTGTCTACTGATTGTTTCAAGTCGGTAACCCTGTCTTCACCACCCTTTCAGTTGTATTTTGTCTTTTTCATTTTATAATAAATTAATAATTGTTCCTTGTTTATAGTACAGTGCGGACCTACGATGCCATTGCGTTTGGACGCTGGGGTTTCTATAGGAACCTATATTGCATTTTGTGAAAGCCTCATTACTAACAGAGATGAAAACCAAAAACAATTACCAAACTCAGAACATATTCCTTTAAGGTATAGTTAAATACAACACAATGGTCGTTTAGAAAAACTCATAGTAGAATTTATGATTTATGTTTTGTATTGTCATATTCATTTGCTCGTTGGATTTGGTTTGTAGTACAGTCCGGAACTACGATGCCATTACGTGTGGGTGTGTGGGTTTGTAGTACAGTCCGAAACTACGATGCCATTACGTGTGGGTGTGTGGTTTTGTAGTACAGTCCGGAACTACGATGCCATTACGTGTGGGTGTGTGGGTTTGTAGTGCAGTCCGGAACTACGATGCCATTACGTGTGGGTGTGTGGGTTTGTAAAATCATTTTTCACGACTAAGGCGTTTAGAACATCTGTACTTTTGTAAGATGAACTTCTGTACTTTTGTAAGATATCACGCACGTGTAAGATATTACCAAAAGTCAGCAATTAGGTGAACAATAGCTATTATCGCTCATTATTGAAGCATCCATGTATTTAAACGTATAGTATAAGAGGGAATGGTAATGTAACCGGCAATCACGATATTAGCGCGTAAACCAGCATATTAAAGCACTCATTAGTATATTAATTGGAGTTTTGTTCCTTCTAAATCATACATTTTGAATACGTCCTTAGGTTAACTTACACGTGCATACTTTAGTTTTGGCAAATAATATCCCGAAAAGCAGCCTCTCGGTAACATTGTGTAGAGGGTAGTAACAGAAATCAAGAGAGTTTATCTATTAAAGATGGGGGACATTTTGACAGGAAAATACAATACTTGGCACAACTATGCCATTTATAGCCCCTAATCAGATTTAGCGAACTTATACTCACATAAAATTATTGTAAGCTAGCCATTAGACCTTTTTGCCTACCGACATTGCCTAAGGACTGTTCCGAGTTGGTTCCCCTATCTTCAAAATCCTTTATGTTGTGTATTGTCATGTTCATTGACTTTTATATTTTCACCTTTTATTTAGTTTATATTACATTACGTACCTGTTGTTTTTTTCAATTTTAAAATCAGTCATCAATGTAAAAAATATATGTTCTATAAATACTTTCTTTACAGACGATACAAGCATCGACACTAGTTTGATGAAGTAACTTATGATTGTGTGTGTTAAGTTTTTACCTTCTGATCCTTTGGGATCATCGATCCTAATCACTAGATCTTTAAAATAGAATACTGCTTAACACTTAACAAGCTGCATATATATAATGGACTGTTCTTTCTTTTAATTAAGACCATTCAATTTATGTGACAAGGCGTGTTTTGGGGAAAATTACTGATCATTAGACGGACACTGTAAACCCTGATCAGGGTTTCTGATGATCAGACTCAATAATATCGAGTTTGATTTCTGTCCTTTTGTAAGTGGCTTGCGAAGGATTCACTTTACTGTATTTATTGTAATTGTATTCCCAACCGTCTTGCGAACTGAACTATGTTTTACCCACTTAACTAAAGTTGGCAAAACAATTCAGTAGTTTTCTGGCAAAGTTATATTGAATGGACACAAGTGTATTACTTCATTATTTTATAAACGCTTTGTTGAACGCTCGTACAAAGGCTACGTTGTGAAATGTGGCATTTGCTTTACGATAAGATGCTATCCGTATCACGCGATCGGTCATCCAATATAAAAACATTTATATATCCAATCACGTTTCTGTGGTCAACTTTAATAATGCTACCTGACCTTTTACATAGGAATATTTATTGACAAATACACCTTGGAGATATACGCAACCTTGTCTGCACACCCGTCGCTTTTTAAAACTCGCTCTAGAGATATATAAGAAACAGCTCAGACAATGTATAAAATATGCTAATTTCCAATGTAATATATCCCAACTCGTCATGAAAATATAAATTTAAATCTGCAGCCACCGGCTGTACGTGGATTAGATTTATTTGGATGTCATTGGCGTATTTTCTGAAACTACCATTAACATAGTTAACTGAGGTGTGCAGTTACAACAGCAAAATCCCTAATTCTAAACATATTAATCATCATATATGCAGCTTTAGTTTACAACTTGTGTTGTTTATTGCTTCTTGTAGATGTCTGCTCTGACTCTGTTAAAAACTTGTAAATATAATCATGTCCCTCCGATCACTTTTTCATAAATGACCATACTCCTCCAAATATCTCGTGGTTGTATATCAATATAAAAAATGTGTAGAGTACCATACGTTTATGCCAAATTCAGATGTTTGACCTAAAGTGCTTTTAGTTTCAGAATTTTTAAAAGATGTCCTAATACCGCCTTGTAAATCTATGAACCCCAGGAAACCCATCGTCACCATTTCAACCAATTTAGTAGAAGATCAAACTCTTACGCTGCATGCAATATATGATAGCTAGTGGCCAAAAAGGCCGCTGGGGATTTCTCACTCTTACCTTATTGTTATCCCAATAAAACGATTAAGTGTAAATAAATTCCAAATGAAGAAATCTCCGCCATGATATATCCTCTAACATACTAGGCAGCATTAATAGGCAATTTAAGTATATCACAAAGTTGATCATGTATATATGAATTAATAAAATATTTTTCCCAAATATTTCATATGAAATCCCTGACACAATCTTATGAGCTTATGATCTTCTCATCTTGCAATGCACTACATGTTTAGTCGTTGATCGATTTACAATTTGCCTCTAAATGTTCTTCTATGATTATGCAATAACTCGGCAGATTGTGTAACTTATGATGACGTTGACCTAGATCCTGTTTCGATGTTTGTCTTCAGACGTATCATGTCGTGTCCTTAACGGGTTATTCTCTTGTTGCTCGGACAACTTCCATGTCATTGAGTACTTACTGTTTGGCTTTATAGGCTTTACATTTAAATATTCATTTACACACGATATTTGTGTTTTACTTATATTGCCTATTTATGATGCCTAGTTTGTTAGCGGATTCAACCTAGAGGAGATTATTTTTTCACTAACAAAACAAATAATGGATTTACAAGAAACCTTTGACAAAAGTTTGAAAAAAATGAACACCGAAATTGTCTTGAATAATAGATATAATCAATTTTCAAATATGTTATCAAAAAAAGAAAGTATAATATTTGAAAAGTTTAACATGAACGATAATACACAGTGGATAGCTAAAACCATTAATATACAATTAGAAAACAATTACGTGCCTTATTGACTGATATTATAGGGTTAGCTAAAAGCAATATATCTGAACTTCGTATGTCTGGACCATCACAGAATGAGCATATCATGTTTACAATCAAATGTAGAAATTGATTTGTTTCCAAATATGGGATTACGGCTCATTAACTGCATCGCACCTTTTCATGCATTTTAGATATCATCCATTTGAAACACTGCTGCCGATTACACTCATGGTATATGTATATGTGCGTGTGTGTGTGTGCGTGCGTTCGTGCGTGCGTGCGTGTGTGCGTGTGTGTGTGTGTGTGCGGAGGAGTTTGTATACGTATGTATCCATATGTAAGTGTCTTTGTGTTCGTGGATATGGTGGGTATGTTCGTGAATATGTGCGTGAGAACGTGCGTGAGAGCGTGCGTGCGTGAGTGCGTGGCGATCAGGGTATGTATATGTTTGAGTTTCTGAATATATGGATATGTGTGTGGATATGTGTTTATGTGTGTGGATGTGTGTGGATATGTTGACATGTGTTTGGATGTTTGTGGATGTGTGTGGATGTGTATGTAAAGCAACGATCAATTTACTCAACAAACTAAGAATGCAGTGAATAAACAATTCATTCTTTTTAATTGAAACATAGCATACTACTGTCACACTTTAAACTTATTTTTCTAATTACTTTATAGCTTAAATCGAGATTATGGGAATTATATGCATATCATGTATATCACTATTTTTCCCAATGTGATCATCATTTCCATGTTAATAGACACTTCGCACATGCCAAGTCTACCATGTTGTATTGTGTGGCACATTTATTGTGGAATATTTATAAATATAATACATGACAGCCTATGGTCAATGAGGTGTTAAAGCAAGCATCTATTCAATGTGATGTATTCAAATTATGGTATCGGGTACAGGTAAATAATGAATAATCGATCCCTAACCGTATGTCCTCGATAGCTCACTGGTTCGAGTCCCGGTTGAGGAACGATTGTTTCACCACCTGTTATATTTGGGGGCTCATCCGGGATCGCCAAATGTCACATAGATAGGAAAATGTGCAGCCAGATCAGGGCTTGAACCCGGGACCTTAGGATTACCGCTCCGATGCTCTAACGACTGAGCTAAACCAGCCGGAAAATGAAACATCAATCTACATGTTAGATGTAATTATATCACCATTGTTTCTATGCACCGTGACACTTAATAGTAATGTAAACCAATGTAAAAACACTGAAACCAATTAATCAACGCACTCAAGTTTGACTGAAATTGTGCACTTTCTGGATTGTTGCTTTCATGAGCGTATCTTCACCAATCACAATACAATCCATATGCAGCCATAGATATAGAAAAAGGAATGTAGTTTCGTACTGAAGGCAGATTTGTGTTTCTTTTATTTAAATGACAAAACAATCAGACACAATCTTACATTTAATTTTAATTGACTAGTTAACCGCTGACTAACCGGTCAATAACTAATCATACTGGGTGTACATTTCTTTTTTACTCGCCTAAAGGAACAATTTCAGCTTTGAGTGAATGGTGACGTCGTCTCCATAACATTAACAAATAAATGAATTGAGAAATTTGGAAATCGCCGAACACGATAAATACAAACAATATTGCAGTCTCGGTTTGATTGAGACTATTCATGAACGGTAGTGAAAAATGCTTGCTAATTTGAGCCATCCCGAAGATGGTATGCATATGACGGTGAAGATGGAACCTTCAATTAGGTATTGTAATGCCCATGGTCAGCGACGAATGGTCCCGGTTTCTGCTTTGCCCTAAACGAAAATACAATTGGCGAAATAAACATAAACAAAATAGAAATCATAAACAAGTGTATGGAAGTACAAAATAACACCAGTAAGAAATACTGAAATTGAATTTGTCATTTATTTAAGAAATGACGAATTTATCAAATAGTAATAGCATTTATTTTTTACAATAAAATGATATATGTTTTCAAATCAGAGGTGTGGGGAACTTAAAACGCCACAATTGCAAAAAAGCAATACCCCACCAATAACATATAGAAACATGAAAGGTCGTCTGTTAACAGTTTCATACTGAATACAGTAAATAACCAGTCGACTTTAGTTTCTTTTGCATTAAAATGACTAACGAACCAGAACTGATTATCCGTTGAATTATGAGTCTCTAACAAAAACATATTGTTTAAATATTTCTGTTAACGCGAAAAACGAAGAATCAAGTAGGCATATTTTTGGTCGCCATTCCACAGTCGTTCACGAGAGAGTGAATGGCCACGTCGTCTCTTAAACATTAAGTTTAATCGTGTAATTTACCCATGCTTAGTTGAATGCCGTTAAACTGTTATACAACCATAAAATACGTAATTCAGTTTTAAAATGGTTGATTGAAAATAATATGGTTTGTTACAATGTAGTTACCGAAGTAACATTGTGCAAGGTCAAGAATGTATTTAGTTATTTCTTTCTTGTTTTTTTTAGTAAACAAATAATGAAATCTCTAAATAATTGTCATCGCGCATAGCAATGAAACGAAATGGGATTTACTTCTCGTTAAAGTCCATATCCCGCCATCAACCGGGACAACTTATAACAGATGTACAATGTTACTTAACCTACCGAAGACGAGGTATATATATCCTTATAGATGTCGTTTGCATTTTGTATTACATCTGCATTCTCGTTTGTCTGTTTGCGTGTTTGTTTTTGTGTTTTGTGGTTGATTGTCGTCCTTGAATGCTGCTTTCCCTGTCCGATATTTTTATCTTTCTTTATATGCACAATAGTGTTGTTTGTGCCGTGTGTCTCCCCGTACATCCAATCAATATTGTTATTAATCATCCCACAGGGATTGTATGCCATTTGTGGATCCAGTTTTTCCTTAAGGTGGTGGACCCTTTTACAGTTCGCCACTATGCTTTCCTCTTTAATTGTACGATGACCGGACAGGCTAAGTATCCTATGATGACGCCTACCTAAAGCCCAATGGGACGATGGAGTTTGATGTTTGTCTATGATCTTTCTTGTCGTGGCCTTAATGGTTTATTTTCTTATTGCTCTGGCTTCTGCCGAGTCATTGAGTACCTTCATTGTGACTTTCTAGGCTATTGTTTTTTTTTGTATTATATTTACACGAGCATATTTGTGTTTTACTTATATTGCCTATTGATGCTGCCTTGTTGGTTAGAGATTAGATCATGGCGGGGATTTCTTTATTTACACTGTCCTGTTTTTATGGGATGAAGTAGGGTAAGTGTGAGGTTTGGTGCACCCTAGAACCGATTTAAACCCCCAGTGGCCTTTGTTGCCACCGACCGTTCCAATGCGGTAGCCCTATTGTTAACCCCTTTGTGTTTTTGATGTCGTTTGCATATTTTATTACTTTTGCCTTCTCGTTTGTCTGTTTGCGTGTTTGTTTTTGTGTTTTGTGGCTGACTGTCGTCCTTGAATGCTGCTTTCCCTGTCCGAAATTGTTATCTTTCTTTGCATGTTTTGAAAATCCAAACTCTGTGGACACAATATAAACGGCTTTAACCAGCCAGGCCAAACTCCAAAACTGGACCGTCGAATTAAGACTGTCATGTCATTTTACGCAGTATTCAATCATATTTTAAGAACCCCTGAATAAAAGTATATCTTTATTCGGAACATATACATTATCATATGACATGAACAGTTCGATAGAATTGTAATAAAAGGTTTTGTAGTATAATTTTGTCGTTATTTGGCGTGTTAGTTACTTTAACTCTGGTAAAACATATTAGGACTCCGACCTCAGAAGGAGATGAGATTAATGATGAATATTCCAGTCATACATGACCACCAGAGCTCTAAACCAAGCGGGGAGGATGGTCGATCTCTAAAGAACAAGTGTATCCACTAAGCATCAACACCGCTCTCGCCACTCAGAATTTTGCATTCAGGCATAACGAGTTTTTCATTTATTTTTTATTTGGCTTAGTTGAATAAACAAAAATTAAAAACTAGTGGTATTGGATGTACTTTTATTTACACTAATTTGTCAATTTGGGCTTTCACGACTGGATAATAGCGAGGTTGTGTACAAATATGCTCTTATTTCGGTTTGTGGTGCAGTAGGGACCTACGTTATCATTGCGTTTGATTGCTGTGGTTTCTATAGTACCATTTTTCATATTTATATCAACGTCTGATATTGGAAATTGCTGTCTAATTCCCATTTAGCTTGACATAATTCACGTTTTAGCTAGAGGGTTTTACACATTTAATGTCGATTGCATTGTTGGTGGTAGTAAAACGTAGGAATCATTTAGGACATTATCGCATGTTTGACTAATATTAAGCTTAATGCATTAAATTTGAATTTATCATAACCATGTTCATATACGGCATGCTATATAATGGGTTTATTTTGTTTAATCGTAAACGTTTTGCATGTAATCATTATTATTAGTGTTTTAGAACATGTCAGTCAGACATTAATCACTTTTATGTCTACACTTTATATGCAGCCTATAATAATTTAATTACATTGACTTTGCCTTTCAGATATTAAGATAAGCATACCCAAAGGAAAAATATGGTCTTAATAGTATACAACTATTTAATTCCTTAGAAATCAATGGTTATAACTATTTATCAGAGGGAGTGACTACTGACTACTAGTGCAATAGTATCCGTCAAGGATAAATAGTTCTTATCCATTGACTCATAAGGCATTAAATAGTTGTTAGCTCTACTGACCGTTAATACGATAGGGCCTTCATTTTTCATCCGATCTTTAACAAACAATAATTCAATTCAATTCAATTCAATTCAATTCTTTATTAGGAAAAACTGTATAAACAAGCTAGTACAGAAATAAACAGAGTACAGTTATCATCCTTGAACAGAAAGTAGAAAAAGATCAGTTGCTATTATAGAGTATACTACAACAATAGTGTATTTAAAATACATGCATAAATATTATATTGTGTAGTTTATCTGCCTATAAAAAGATTACATATTAACTAATGACTTTGATATGAAAGAGCAGAGAAGGGAACAGTCATTTTTGGTATTTGGATTTAAAAGTTTCTTAGCTAAGATAATGTCTAGTGAAGAGAATTGTTTATATAGCACTTTTCTTTCTTGCTAATTTCTATTGCAGTGCAACAGGAAATGTATTTCATCTTCAATTTTATCACAGAAAGAGCATAATCTGCTATCACGTGGTATTTTAGGACGGGCATATCGACCTATTTCTATTTGAAGTCTGTGTGAGCTTATTCTTAGCCTAGTTAAATCCCTATAATTGATTTTGGTAATCCAAGTTGTAGGTATGTCTGAATTCCAAAATTGTCACAAATATTTGAGTAAAAATTAAGCTTGAGTTCTTGGTTGACTTTATAATTACAAAGATTAGCATCCAAAGTTTCCGAATAATGAGATTTAGATTTTGATCTAAAATGGTTCATGTCAAAATTATTTGTATCAATATGTAGTTCTGTTGCCCTATCTGACAAAAATTTATACCAGGACTGGCTCCCCTCATTATAAAGATTAGTATCTGTGATAAATGCCTTAAATAAAAGCCGTGAAGGTGGAAGTTGACGTAATCAATCATAGAACTTAAAAGTCTGATCAGTCACAAATTGAAAGATAGGAGATCTGCCTAATTCCCAACGGCATGCAAAATTTGATGAATTCTTGTGAACCCCTAATGTATGTTTACAAAATCTGTTATGAAGTTTTTCAAAGGGAAGATTATCAAGTTTATTAGGTTTTCAATTGAAGTCAGCTATCCAGATTTCTGCTCCGTAGGTGGATATAGGTTTAATAAGAGCATCAAATAATTTCAACTGAATGTGAACTGGGATATCTTCAAAGTTATTTAGCTTCTTTTTCAATGAAAAAATTGCTTTCAGACTTTTTTCATACAAAGCATTAGCTGTATGTGTTAAGTTACCATTGAAAAATACTTCAAAACCAAGATAATAATAGTATTTGACTCGAGGTGAAATTATCAATTAGGAAGTCAATTTGTCGATAGTTCATGTCTTTGAGTTCACAAACCTATATTACAGTTGTACATATCGTTATTATTTATTTCACCAAGGTTTACATAATTATTAAGCAAACAGCAATTTAATCAACATAGTCAATGCATGAAAATAATGTCATTATGGCGGAATGGCAATTTAAACACAATTCAATGTAAATAGTAACAAATAGTATCCAATGTAAATAGTAACAAGGTAAGGAAAAACGAGTCTCGAAGTAGAATCTGGACAAGCTCTAGACAGTCAAAATAATACATTATCTATGTATAATACGTGATTAGGTAGGAGAGAGATATTGTGTTTATTTATACATGTATATCAATGTATTCTATAATTAACCTTACGTCTTGATGTTCTTTTTTCCGTCATTTCAATAGCATACACATTTACAAATACAGATATAATTATGTACAATATTGGTGGATACTGTATTAAGTTTTGTGTTATGTATTTTTCTTGAACTAAAAGGAAATGTTTTATATGTTCATCATCTTACTTATTTTTTTATTATTTGTTATTTTATCTTAAGTATGGACAAAGAAAAACAATAATTCACAAACGATCTTTACTGTAGAGTTTAACCTCAAAACTAAATTTTAAGTCCAGACTGTATATTCAGTGTCTGATTTGGTTTGTAGATGTTCACATTTATCGAAGCGATTGTTTGTTGAAGGTCAGCGCTAGTTTTTAGATGTAGAGGTGCTGATTTGTTTTAGCTTAGCGCATTTTATTATATGATAACTATTGCCATTTTGCTCACCTGTTCGTTACAATCAAGGTCACAGTCGGTAAAACATAGTTGTTTTATTCATGTTATAACATAATGCATCTTTCGACCGTTAAGTTAAACCATTTGCAATACATATTTCATATTTCATGGACATAAATAAACTAAAACAATTAAGAGTCTCATCTATGAAAATTATTTAAACTAGTGTTTGTTTTCCAAAAACTTTTTTTAAGAGGCACATTTAAATAAGTATACACGCATATCTTCAATAGTTTATTGATAATTAAATAGAGTGAAATTTATAGTTCATAGAAATTCAGCAATGTTTAACTGATTACATCTTTCTTATACAATTGGTTGACAAAAAGAAATTCGCTATAGATTTGTTGGAATTATTAGCATTCTTTCTGACATGATCGATTTCGATTTTCATTTTGAAAAGTAGCACTTTCATCGTCAAATCGATCTCGTCTTTCCATCAAATCAAAACATTTAACATCTTCAACATTATGACTTTTTAAGGTCATCACAAAGTTAAATATTTGAAACGTTGACATTTGCTTACATTGTTAGATATCTTTATTTCCAATTTCCCATTGGCTTAAAAACCCGTGAGAATACAAAATAAAATTTCACAAAGCATGGCAATTGTGTAGGTATTGCAATCAATACATCTCCAAATATGCATACAAACATACGTATGTATTAGTGGTTCTGTCCAATATATATGAGTGTTGAATGGGTACTACACACCAAACTGTACATGGGTACTACAAAACATGATGCACATGGGCCATACTACACAACAAAATGTATATGGGTACTACACAACGAAATGTATATAGATACTACACAAAATAAATGTATATGGGTATTACACAACAAAATATATATAGGATCATATAGGTACTACACAACAAAATGTATATGGGTACTGTTAAACATGATGTACATGGGTACTATAGAACACAATGTACAAAGGTACTACATATTAACATAATGGCCATGGGTACTACATAACATAATATACATGGGTACAACACATTTAAACTGTCTGCAGTATAAATCTAGATGATAACGACATAGATCGTCATACAAACTGTCTGCAGTAGAAGTGTAAAGGATAACGACATAGCTCACCATTCAAACTGTATGAAGGATAACGACATAGCTCACCATACAAACTGTCTGCAGTAGAAGTGTAAAGGATAAATACATAGCTCACCATACAAACTGTCTGCAGTAGAAGTGTAGACGATAACGACTTAGCTCACCATTCAAACTGTCTGCAGCATAAGTGTAAAGGATAACGACGTAGCTCACTATACAGGCTTTCTGCGGTAGAATGACATAGATTTTAACGTTCTCGTCTACCATACAAACTATCTGCACAATAAGTAGATGATAGCGAAATAGCTTGCCGTACAAACTGTCTTCAATATAAGCGTATAGGTGATAGAGACACATATCACTATGAAAGCTTTCTGCGGATAAGTGTAGAGGCCAATGACATAGCTCACCATTGTCTGAATTATTTGGATACGAAACATTTTGACAGCAATATACATATATATTTATAAATATAACCATGTAAATTATCTGTTTCTTTTCCCTCTCTTTATTCTCTATCTAATACTTTAAAACCATTGACATTATCTCCTCTTTTTCTAACCAAAACCTTAATCTTTGCATAAATCTAAAATATCGTCCAGACGGAATTTGCTACTAGCAGTATTATATATATGGATATAATGTACTTGTTATACAGTGTAAATTATAGTATGCATCACTTATAATGTGTTGTAATGTGTTTTAATGTCTACAGTATGTGAACTATGTCCTTGTATTGTGAAACATAAAAGATAAAATACACACTATTTTGTATATTTTCTACATTTTAAGCTTTCTGGTAACCCGCATCTGGCAAAAATAATTCAAAATTTATAATTGTTAGAATGTTTTATATGCTCATGCATCAAAATATCAACAGCAATATGTCTTAGTCGAAATAATCGTGATTGTACAAAGTTATCTTGGTATATATCAGGAACAGTTTCCAAACATGCAAGTAACGCTTCAATTTGTTTCAATATCATCTGCATTGGGAGAGTTTGGTCAAATGGATTACGTTTAAAGTCCCTATCACGTCATCAACGGGCATATTTTACAGCAAATCTACACCATTTTTAAATCTACCGACGACGAGGTATATATATATACTACGCTCATTTCACCAAGGATTGTTTTGGTCCCGAGAGTACCCGATCCTTTTTCTGGTCGATCGGCCGCATTTTTGCGAAAATAATCGGGAACGTGCGAGCACTGTCCCGCACTACCCTATACATTCGGGGGAAGATCTGGCGCGATCGCCTCAGTCCTCCGAGGGTCGGGTACCGAAAAAGTGATCGGCTACTGTTTTTAAAAATGTTGAAAAACAGTAGCCGATCAAAAACCGTCGGCCCGGGGTCGTCTTGGTCGTCCGAGGGTCCCCTGAAGGTCCCCTTGTCTCGCCCGCCCTCTGGAGCTTTCGTACAGCCTCTGCAGCTCTCTACCGAGGGTCGTGCGTAGTGTCGGCAGAGTGTAAGCACCCGACCCTCACCAGATCCTCGGACGACCGACCCGCATGTGCCATTGGCTGGTCAGAAAGTGATGAACGGCTTCGATCTGAGCGGTTTATATAGTCGGGCCTTTAAAAACACTGATCTCCGGCAGTTCTAGGCAAATTTGGTCGGCCGAAGAACGTCCGAAGATCGTTTAAATCGTCCGAAGACCGTTTACTTTCGGCTACCTGCGTCAACATACGCCTACATTCGGCCACTCTCGCGCGAAGAACGGCGGAAGAACGGCGGAAATCGGCCGAAAGCGTCCTCTCTCGAGCCGGGATCGCCCATTTTCGGCCTCTCTCGGCCGAACAACGCGCGAAGATCGCTCACTTGCGCGCGAGAAGCGGGTCTCTACCAGGCCTTTGCCGTGTACCTGCGGGTACTTGTGCGAACTTTACATGCGCCCCGGAAACGATCGCGCGAGGAACGTCCGAGAATCGTCCCCCCGCCATGGTCCATTGGTCGGGACTCAATCGGGTCAAAACAAGGGGGCGATTGGAGGCGATTCAGGACGACAATCGGGCAGATCAAAAAATTGATTGATCGGGGACAATCTGGTCCAGATCGGGCAGATTGGAAAAAAACAATCCTTGGTGAAATGACCCCTACAATATATACTAATATAAACGACTTTAACCACCCAGTCCCAACATTGGAGCGTCCAATTAAGAGTTATGGTTAACAGACTTGAGTTCCTATATGCTGCAAACAGAACGATTTTTGGCAACTTAAGCACACAGTTCAAATGTGATCTTTGCATTTTACTATATTAGTATACAACTAAATGATATCAGCTTTACTCATCTGTATAGAGGACTATAACAAATGTAAACGGACACAGCTTTCTCATGTCTCCCTCATGTACTACCCGTTAATGTTGAGCAAAACCTCGAATGAAAATATCTGATATGTGAAATTTCATTCGAAATTGTTTCAAGGAAGCCGATTACAGACCAGTTTAGTTCATTTACTATCGGAAGTAATGTGGGAGGGGTATGTTTTTCAATATTTTATCATTGCCATGCATACATCATTATGTTTCATACAAAGATTTATTAAATTATTGTGCATATCACTTTTGGAAGACCGTCTGTGGGGTCAATATTGTTTGTCATTGCGCATGTCCTAGCCAATCGTACAAAAGGAAATCGCCGGGGAAATGTGAATGGAATAAATGGCATTGCAACAATAGAAAATTGAATAAAAAAGAACAAAATACCGTCAACCTGGCATCGGAAAAACGTTTGATTTGCTTGGGTGAATTTGCAAAGAAATTGTTGTCATGCAAATAGTTTACTTTGCTCTGTGTTCACTTATTTTCTTATTAATGAGTCGTTTGAACAAGTGGCCAAATTTAGCATAACATGCTTACCTGATTGATTTTCCAGTTCGCATTACAATGCAGAAAACAATTTAACATACTTGATAGTCTAGTGTGTAATAATCAGTCATTCTTGAAAACAACTACTCCCAATAATTGTTTGCGATAGACTTCAAATGAAGTTTGGTCAAAATCGATCATTGTTCTCTGAGAAAAGGTCAGTTAAATCAAAAGCTAATATTTGATTTATTCCGTTTGTACATTTCTGATACTAAAGGGTATATTAATCATTTATTTAAAATAACTGTCGACATATCTTTGTGCGTTCTCCTGAAGAAGTGTTAATGTTTAGAATATTTTTATTAAAGGTGATTACCTCGAATGTTGTGTCAGCCAACATTTTTTAAAAAAAAGTTAAAAGTTATTTGTATCAGGAGATTTGTATCAGGAGTTATTTGTATCAGGAGAGGTATCCATGTGGAGATTGGTCGAAACTGGCCATTTCATAAGGAACACTTGTTAAAGTAAAAGTTAACTACCGCCTATGGATGAAGAGTAATCACCTTGATATGTGACTCCTGTGATCTACAAAAGTGCCAAGCGCATTTACATGTTCAAATTTATTTATTTATCCCATGTGTTCTGAAGGAATTTTAATAACAACACTGTTTTTATTATTGAGGAAAATGACAAAGAACATTTATATTCAATTTGTAGATAAATTATTTATTAGAGTTGCCTTATGCCTATCGTAAACTACCTATTTAAAGGGACACTGTCCGTAACTTTTAGCTTATAAAACACACAATAATTATGTTCGCAAACACTACACACTAAACATTATTGAATATTTACTAATTAAAGGCAAGATTGTTTAACGGAATTCAATCGCGGTACAAAAAAAAGTAAATCCGCTTTGTGCGTTTGAACACGCAGCCCAAACTAAAACTACACTCGCCGTAATAATAGTGTGCATGAGCGTAAAGTGGTCGACCACGCTCCCGTCTGAGCTATGCGGGCTATACATATTTCGCAATACATACTGTGGTGAAAACCTAATGCGCTAATGGAAGTCACGTAATCGCAGAAAAGGTAAATATTGTGGGTCCCACTTTATTTACATATAATAATTAACACTTTTTTTTTTTCAAACTCACGAATGTATTGCTACATACTTCTTAGGGTCTATCCTCATGTTTTCATGTATACATTTCACTGAATAAAAGTCAGCCAGTTATTTGGTTATGCTCAATATCTGCTTACTTACGGACAGTGTCCCTTTAATGTGTCTATTTTGTACGAATACCCTAAGGTTATTAATAATTATTTCTGAATTAAGCTCAATCGAAAATTTGATTATCATATGACCTCACTAATTCCAGAAATAGGCGCGTGATATAAAAGCAGATACACAGTATCCGTTCATAGCCTCTCAGAGACGCTGAATCATTAACAAGACAAACTCTGCGTCTTTATTTATTATCATGTACGCTTCTTGAGATTACGCACCACAGTGTTTTTTATATAGTTGATGATTAGATTGTTTAACCTAAACTTGAACGTGAATTTTAGGAACAGAACAATTTTCGTTTTCAATTTCAACATGTTATACATCCCCACTTAGCCGGGGATGTTTCCAAAGCATTTGCTTGTTAAGTATATGTTTCTGCACATATTCGTTTTTCTAGAGCTTGTAGTCGATTTGTACACTTTAACACTGTAATGTTAGTATAACGAAAAAGCTACTCCATCAGAACTACCGTTACTTTCAAATTTGAAAATCGTTGCAAGGGCTACCTTTACCGTAATCTTTGAAAACCTTTGCAAACTTTTATTATCCTTATTAACACTGATCTACTTTTAAATTATAAACATTATTCAATAACTCTTCTGCGACAGTGCCTAACACAACTTGACTTCTATGGTGACGTGATTTTACAAACTTCGCAAGATCCTTTGTCAAGATCGCTTTCATACAATTTTAATATAAACTTGTTGGAAACTTGTCAAATGATATTACGCCCCAATCTGTGCAATGCACTGTGCGTGGTATTTACGGTTCACTACTGTGCTCTCGTCTTTGAGTCTTCGATGACCCGACATATTGTGGACCGCTGAACGGAATTCAACCAAAGTTAAGGTATGACTTCATCATATGATGACGGCGTGCAAGAGCAACATTAGTTTTGGCTTCGAGCCCAGAAACCCTCAGGGGCCATCATCAGGTCAAATACATTAACAAATCAATTACACTGTTTTTTCATATTTTGCACATAGCTTGGTAAATGTAATCGTCAATGAATGATAAACAACATATCAAACGAATTTATTATTTCGCAAACTCAAACGTCTGCCCGGGCGCCCAGGGTGGGTGTGTCGGGCGGTGGGGGGATTTTTTTTTGTTTGTAATTATGTCTCAAATGAAACATTATGATGATGGCTCCGCACCCATTGTCCCTCAGTGGGGTCAAAAGGTCAAATACACTAAAAATGTAATTACACTGCCAATGTTCTATATTATTGCACATAGCTTGGTGTATGTTATCGTCTACGAAAGATAAACAACATATCAAACGATCGCTGACGTCTACGGGGGGGGGGGGGGGGGGGGCCAGGGGGGGGGGGGGTTGTGTGTGTGTGGTGGGGTGGGGGGGATTTTGAGTATATTTATTTTGTTTTTTGATAATTATGTCTCAAATGAAACATTATGATGATGGGATACATTTACATACATTTGTTTCCTCCTACGTCATCGGTGGCGCCTGGAGGAAGGGGTATCAAATAAACTAATAATTCAATAACGTGTCATTTTGTCATACTTGTGCACATTAATTGGTATAATAGTCGCCTATGAAAGAGATAAACAGCATGTCAAAATATTTATTATTTAAAATTCGGACGTCTTCGCTGGGTAGAGGTTGTAGGGGTGGGTAGTGGGTGGAGGATAACAGAGGGTCTTTTTTAATTATGTCTCAAATGAACATTTTGATGAAAGGTATAATGTATATACTGTGGGGCTGGTTGTGTGTGTGTGTGGGGGGGGGGGGGGGAGGTGTAGGGTGGGGATGTGGGTGGTTGGAGAGAGGTAAATTCAGTCAAATATCGATTTTTCTTTCTCAATAAAATGTACTGATTTGGAGAATATCAGTATAATTTGCTCCAGGGTCACCATAGGACTCTCGGATAGGGGTGAAAAGTTCAAATACAATATACATATTTGTTTTATTCATTTACAGTGTCATATATATACAGAAAAGCATAAATAATACTATTTCTGGTCTGAGTATCAAAGAACGATCAAAACAATTACATGTAAAATGGATAATTGAATTAGGGTTTTAAGGCGCACCAACACATGAAAAGGTTATATGGCGCCTAAAACTGTTAAAGGGAAATGACCTGTGTGAAGAAAACGTGGGTATTTTGCGATGGCGCACCGTCGAATTAATTCTAGTCTTGTCTTGCCGATACCTTAACTGGTGGTTCGCCACAATGCTTTCCTCTTTAATTGTACGATAGGGTCTATGTGTCTCAACTTATTCGACTTTCTAGAGCTTGTTCTCGAGTTGAGGACTTAAATATTCGTAATATTGGTATAACTAAAAAAGTTCCATCTGAGCTACCGTTGTCATAAACTTCGTAAAACCTTTGCAAAATTGTATTATCGTAACCATGATCTTCTTTCCAAATATGAAAGTAATTTAGTAACTATTCTGCGACAAGAACTATCACAACCTGACTTCTGTAGTGACGTGATTTACAAACTTCGTAAGCTCCTTGGTCATGACCACTTTCATACTATCTTTGTTAAAAGGTTTATCAAAAGAGGTTATGACGCTATCATTTTGCAACGCACTGTATGCTTGGTGGTGAACACAGTTACAGTTCGTCACTATGCTTTCCTCTTTAATTGTGCAATGACCGGACAGGCTGTGGACACTATGATGACGACTACCTAAAACCCAAAAGGATATTGACTTTCGATGTTGGCATGTGCCCCCAATGGTTTATTATCTTGTTGCTATGGCTTCTGCCAAGTCATTGTGTACCTTCTTGTGGCTTTCTATGCTATTGGTTTTGTATTGATATATATACGAGTATCTTTGTGTTTTACTTATATTGCCTATTAATGCTGCCTTGTTGGTTAGAGAATAGTTCATTGCGGGGATTTCTTTATTTACACTGGCCCGTTTCATTGGGATGACAGTAGGGTCAGTGTGAGATTTGGTGCACCTTAAAACCTGGTTTAACCCCCCAGCGGCCTTTTTTATCACTGACCGTTCCAAGCCATATTGTCAACCCTTTTTTGTGTGATGTCATATTTCTGCACTAAGTGGTAAACGCGAAAATGCAGCTAAACGTGCCCTTACTGCAGGGGGTGAAACCTATTTCTGAAATTATTGAATTACTTATATTATTTTACAAATCAAATACATCCCTACTGCCAAGGACGTCTACTTACAATTTACGACTCCTTAAGAAGGGTATAGACATAGCTTCCAATTATATAATTATTTTCTGACGATAACATTATATTAATACCTTGAATGCATAGCTAGCGAGTACTTCTGCATATCTAACCACAACTTTGCTGGAGAAGGACATTGTTTCCCAACATGTGGCCTTAATGGAAACTATAAAGGTTTCTGTAAATAGTAAGCGGACGAGGCTCACTACAATGTACTGGATACCCAATCTCCACAAAATGCCATACAAAGCACGTTGTATGGCTAAGTCAAGTTCATGTACCATACTGGTTTAGTATATCAAAGGTTCTGGAGAAGTCCTTGGTAAACGAAGATGTACGCATTTGAATGCCTCTTCTCCAAGACCTACGACTTTTTCACACTCTATACTAATCTACCACATAATTTAATCAAAGATAAATTGCTTCAGCTTATTCAGAAAAACATTTGATATAGAAGGAGGTACAACTTTTCTTTCTGGTAATAATGTCATTACTTTCTTTACAAACGCCCTTATTGATAATTATAATGTTTGGTCTGTTTGTATCTTTCATTCTCGATAACATCTTTATAAGATACGGTAAAACTACCACCTGGTTGCTGGTATTCCTATGTGTACTAACTGTGCGCCACATGTCGCAGATTTGTTTGTACTGCTATGCAAATGATTTTATGTTGAGTTTGTCACCAGCTAGCCAGAGTAAAGTTGATGCGATTAATAATACATCTCTGTATATAGATGACATACTCAATATTGATAATCCGTTCTTTGCTCATATGGTTACTTACATTTATCCACCAGAGCTCACCTTAAATAAAGCCAACAGTTCGGATACTGAAACAGCATTCATCGATCTTCATCTATCGATTTATAATGATTTCATACATAATGAAATCTATGATAAGAGAGATGATAAGAGAGAATTCAATTTGATGGGATGTAGTTTTGTTTACACTGTATTGTCTATTTGGGCGCTGAAGACAGGATAATTGCGAGGATTGTGTACACATAAAATGGATTCAAGCTAACCTGTAGGCCTTATTGCCTACTGACCGTTCCAGGGTCGGTAACCCTGTCTTCACCGCCCTTTCTGTTGTATTTTGTCATTTTCATTGTATAATTAATTATATATTGTTCCTTGTTTGTAGTACAGTGTGGACCAACTATGCCATTGCGTTTGGACGCTTGTTTGCTTGTTAGTATTGGGATTTGGTTTAAATCAGACTAACGCCTATTTATGCACTGACAACTGATACGAATGATATTTGTCTTATCTTGACATTTCCTCAAGTGAGCGCATCCAGACACGTTGGTTGTAAAGCTTTGGAAAATCATCAATAAATCAAACGTGTCATGTTTCGTTCCTGATTTTAGAATCAATGCAAAAAATGTACCCGTCTGTTAACGACAATAGTAAAATGCTATTAAAGGAACTTAATTGGAAAATGAAATTGCTGATAACACAATACATTTATTAAAGCTCAATTAAAATATGGAAATGCCACACATATTTCTGTAATAAAGTAAATAATATCAGTCGATGTCAAGAGTGCGTTTGTGCGTGATATATGCTTGATAAACAATATTAATTAAACACTCACCTCAACGAACCTTGGCTCTCCGAATAGCTCCATTCAGAATGAGTGTAATTACCGTATCGAAGGTTCGAAATAACGATCACATCATATGAATCAATATTCGGCTATGGCACATTTAAAAGAAGTAATCAGTTGTTTGGCAGATATAAGGATTAGCCAAACTCTCAAGTATGAACCTATTTATTACTATTTTATATAGGACTCGAAAAGTACCTGGAAATCATGGCCCGTGAACATGTTTAAAAATAATACAAAACTGAGTTCAAGATGTTTAGATGGCGGCCGTACGTGTTTTAGTTGTTTTTACATGCATATATATATATCCCAGTACATGCATATAGTAAATGAACCTATTTTGCAGATTAACACTGATTATTAGCAAGTTTTCAATAGTAAATAAGACGTTTGTGTAATATATCTTTAATTTCATATACGTTTGTAGTCTGACCTAAGCATGATGCCATTGTTCTGACAACATTATATTTAACCCATCTCCTAAATATCAGCAGAAACCAGTGCCAAATCTTAAATATGGCTCTCGGTGACTTACGTCTTTATCTTGGAAGATATAAACTTGAAACAGTTTGTAGAGATGCCAATATATTACATATTTGTGATGATTTATATTAATATCCAGTAAATTGAAAAGCCGTATCTACGCAAAGCTTTTCTGTAAAATATCTCACTCTGGGAGATATTTCTCGGTAACCAGACATCTGGAACTACGTTTTATCCATTTTATTATATAAATATTATTACAAAACATAGAAACCTAAAAATAGACCAACAATAACAACATTTAAATACCAATCACTTAATAAAAATATATTATAGTTTAATAAATATAAAGAAATGACAATACTATTTATTAATATGTCAAAAACAAATAGTAAATCGTTCTATTAAACGTGACCCCCTGATGTCTGTTTACAATTAGCCTCAGCAAGACGATTTTTTGTCTGTGCAGTTGTAGACTGTGTGACGTCACGAAAATATGTATCAATGCGCACTACTTGAGAGAGTAAAAGGAATAAAATAAAATTAACAATCTGAGAAAACAAATATCTTTAAAATATTTAATATATAGTTTAATAACCAATGTTTTAAATACGGGAAATATATCCAGAGGGTGAGAAATTGCTCCCATATAAGAAAGAATGCTGCTGAAATTAAATTCTATATAACATTAACATTATAATAATAACGACACAAGGTTTCACTTGTACTGTGCTCTTAGTAGAGATGGTGTATATGTCAGACACTTTACTGTTTTAAAGATTAATTTAAATGGATATGCAGGAGATGTAAATAATACACAAAAATACACACAAACATGTATTGAGAATCTTGAATATTGAGAACACATTGCTGGGAATTCGAAGACTTAATGTATAATCATATATAAAATACCTATTTTGCAATGCAACATTTGGATGAGACACATCAAACATGTGTTTGCCTTTTTAGTTGACACTTTGAAATGATCCAATACTTTTTAAAAAAAACAGCTTACAAAGATCTATTTAACCTGATATTAATAATAAATTATATTAAGCCTGTCAATGCAAAACAGTAACATGATAATTCGATATATAAACTCCATTAAATCTTTACATACCGTAAGATGCCTGAAGGTGTTTTTATAATATGTGTTTATTAGGAGTTTTAAAAGACTACCACCTCCAGAAGTGTATTTTCAAATTAAGAGCCTTAATTCTCGTTTGAATTAGTCTATTTTACTAGTGCATCTTTCAAATGTATTATATAATACAGATAAACAATGACTGCTGGATTCTTATCTTCTGCGATAAGGACTATTACAACCTGACATCTATGGTGACGTGATTTACAAACTTCATAAGATGTTTCGTCTTGATAACTTTCATACAATCTTTATTACACTTGTTAAAACAATTATCAAACGAGGTTATGACCATGAAATACTGCAACGCCTTGCATTTACATTTAACCCATTTACAACTCGCCTTTATGCTTTCCTCTTTGTTTTTGCGATGACCCGACATATTGTGGACTCTGTGATGACGTCTACTTTAATCGTGAAAGGGGTAATAACGATTACTGTTTGCCCTAAACGGCTATTCTCTTGCTGTCCTGATTTCAGACACATTTTTATGTTTCCCCCACTTTGTGGAGAGGAGACATATTGTTTTTGTGATGTCTCTTTGTTGTCTGTCTGTCTGTGGTCTATATGTCACACACGTTTTCCGGTCTAGTTCTCCTGAACCCCTTGCCAGATTTCAATGAAACTTTGCAGGGATAATCAGTACCAAACCTAGTTGTGCATATCGTCGCCGTGTTCCGGTTAAATGATTTTTGACGGATGGTCCTTTAAAATTGTTAATACAATTTTTTTCTGACTAGTTCTCCTGAAACTCTAGTCGGATTTCAATGAAACTTTGCAGCGATGATCAATACCACGCCCAGTTGTGGGTATCCCGTGTTTAGTGATTGTTTTTAAATAATTGGGACTGCGATATGTTTTTTATGCCCCCGCCATTCGAAGAGTCAAATATTATATGGGCACAATGTCTCGGCCAAGTTCAATAACCGGCCCCATCGCCCCAGTAGTTCCAGATTTATGCACCTAGGAATAGTACAAAATCGCGAAATTAATGGTGTCCGCACTCTAACTCGTGTAATTGTTATCCAATCTTCAACAAACTTGGTCAAATTGTATATGAGCACAATGTCTCGGCTAAGTTCGTTTTCGGCCCTATCGACTCTGTAGTTCCATGGAATAGTAAAACATTTTAAAATGAATGGTGTCGGCTCTCTAACTTAAGTAATTGTTATCCAACCTTCTCCAAACTTGGTAGACTTGTATATGGGCACAACGTCTCACCTAAGTTAGAGAATAATAAATGCGTATTTTCATATCAAACCCTATATATCAGGCCTGAGACACCATATCAGCTATCGGGATGATATTGCGTCTCAGGCCTGATATAGGGTGTATTCTAGCTCTCGGGCTGATATAGGGTGTGACATGAAAATACACATTTTTTATATTATTTATCATATACTTCAGCTTTGTCGAAATGTCAACTTCAAATCACTGACTACGCTGTTTTCCAGGGAGAAAACAAAGGCTTTTATTAATAGATCTTGTCCATTTTGATGTGCTCATGTCGCGTAATTGGTACACAACATTTATTTTTTTCCGAAACTGTATTGAAAATGAATTCCATTGAATTTGAAATAATCAGGCTTTTTCTCTTCCGAAGGGTTGTTCAAGTGTGTCTTTTTTCGGGGAGTGAGATGACAATGTCTAAAAAATAGTTTGGAGTCGGGATGATTGTTTAGACCGGTCGCGTTTGGGCAAACACACATACTTTTAAGTATGGTCCGAAGTCTTAAATCTATAAGAAAACAATTATTGTATCTACTCAGTCATCAATTGTAATCAATTAAACATAGTGAAGATACATGATGTGCCTTTAAATATTTAATTGGTACATGCTGAAATTACATCCAGCATTCATCTGTTATAAAGAATGATAAAAGTTTTCACCCGCAAGAATTTACAATCGCTACAATATTGAAACGGTACCATAAACACATATCTTCTTATTAATAATGCAATATCGTCGGCATAAAGGCAGCCATTACAGCAATTACTCATTTACCATTTGATTAATTCGATTGCCTGTGTGAGTTATTGTTCTCCGCACGTTAAACTCTTATATAATCTGAGGAATCATACCGGCACTCCATGCATATTGGTTTTGCCATGCAGGTAAATGATTAAGTATCCGTGGTTTTATTGTGATGAGCTCTTATTATCTTCAATTATCAGAGAACACGTACAGCTAAAATGCATTTTATGTTAACGAGAAATATACATCGAAACAACTTAACCGCAGCTATTTTCTAGTAATTTGAACAAGCAGAAAACAAAACCTAATATGCGTGTGTTGATGGATTGGATGGGTTAACCATATTTTAAATGCATACATGTCCAAACTTCCACGTCTCAGCGTTTAAGTGAGAGGGTATGATGGTCGCATTCTTGGACAGGTGGGTTTTCTTCGATGGCTCTCCTGTATCTTCCCACACCAAGATAAAAAGGTATGAAAGGAGAAATAGCCTAGATCACCCGGTATGCTACTGCTTTTTTAGCCTATAGGCGTTATGATCTTCAAAGCCAAGGCCTGGGGAAAAACGAAAGTTGGCGCGATTTTAGCGAGACTTGGAGAGATACTATGCGACATTGAACGTTTATTTCTTACTGATAACTTGCGAGAGGCAGCAAATGAAGTCAAACAGTTTAATTGTGTTAAATATTAAATATCATAGTGCAGAATACTAAAACACTTAAAAGGAAACAATTGACGTTGCACTTTTAATCTCAACAATTATTATGTTTGTTTACCATACCGATTTTTTTATTTATATAAACAGAAGTATGATTTTTACAAAATACAAGAGCTTTATACGCAGGCAATTACATACTGTTTGCTAAACTAATGCTAGCCTGGGATTCAGTCGTTAGTATTTATTTAATGTCATGCTTTTATATGTGTTCAGATCTGTTTTACTCTTATTGTTTTAATGGTGAAATAATTAGCAAAATCTATGAAAAGAGAGATGATTTTAATTTTGAAATTGTTAATTATCCCCATTTGGATGCGGATGTTCCCCGAGCAACTTCTTATGGGTGTATGTGTCTCAAATTATTCGTTTTTCAAGAGCTTCAACTCGAGTTGAGGACTTTAATATTCGTAATCTTTATATAACTAAAAAGCTACTCATTCAGTGTTACCGTTACCATAAACTTCGTAAAACCTTTGCAAAATGTTATTACCGTAACCCTGATCTTCTTTCCAAATATAAAAGTAATTTAAGGACTCTTCTGCGACAAGGACTATCACAACCTGACTTCTATGGTAATGTGATTTATAAACTTCGTAAGATTCTTGGTCATGATCACTTTCATACTTTCTTTGTTTAACTTGTTAAAAGGTTTATCAAAAGAGGTTATGACCCTATCATTTTTCAACGTACTGCATGTTTGGTGGTGGACCCTTTTACAGTTCGCCACTATGCTTTCCTATTTAATTGTACGATGACCGGACAGGCTGTGGACCCTATGATGTCGCCTACCTAAAGCCCATTGGGACGGTGGCGTTTGATTTTGTCTATGATCTTTCTTGTCATGCCCTTAATGGTTTATTCTCTTTTTGCTCTGGCTTCTGACAAGTCATTGAGTACCTTCATTGTGGCTTTCTAGGATATTGTTTTTTTGTATTATATTTACACGAGTATATTTGTGTTTTACTTATATTGCCTATATATGCTGCCTTGTTGGTTAGAGATTAGATCATGGCGGGGATTTCTTTATTTACACTGTCCTTTTTAATGGGATGACAGTAGGGTAAGTGTGAGGTTTGGTAGACCCTAGAACCGGCTTAAACCCCCAGTGGCCTACTTTGCCACTGACCGTTCCAAGGCGGTATCCCTAAAGTCAACCCTTTTGTGTTTGTGATGTCTTTTGCATTGATTATTACTTTTACCTTCTTGTTTGTCTGTTTGCATGTTTGTTTCTGTGTTTTGTGTTGACTGTCCTCATTGAATGCTACATTCCCTGTCCGATCTTATTATATTTCTTTACATTGTTCTTCCACTTCTGTGAATAATTATAATGGATTAAACTATTGAGACTTATAGAAACACTATGGAACTGAACAAACTATACCAATGCATACACTCATAGTAGTGACATTCTTAAATTATGAATAACAAAAGTTAAAATTTATATTAAAAGTTGCAGTTTGGAAAAGACGTAGAAATGAAAGGTTTACTTGTATTTGCATTTCCGACATTTTTAATAAGCGGCCTACAGAGTTAATCCGTTACGTGTAATCAATATTTTTTCTCTTGTATTGTACATAACTCTGTATCTGCTTCGACACTATTTCATCAAATTATCAAATGATCAGGTGCACGTCCAAACCGTTCAGGCTTTCACAAATGCATTCCGTGTTTCTAGCTATACTTTTTTTAACTGCATTCAATTACGTTCAAGGTTATGAAACGAATATTTACATTTCTGAACGCAGTTTAATTCAGTAAATGCATTTAAAGAAATTCCCAGTCGCCTCTCATCGTTCATGTTAATGTGGTACATATCGCATGACACAATATACTGCAAAGTTGATCGTTTTCACCAAATCCTAATTAATTATTCAATTATTCACCTTTAGTGCGCAAACGCATATCCTATAATCCTAGATTTTAAATATCGAATACACCGCGTTCAAAAGAAAAGCATAGCATACTATATCTAATAAACAAAGCCATTTCGTTCTGTTGACGTTGATTCATTCCGATATTTGGAGATTGTCAATTACTGTGTTTTCTTACTTGAATTTAGGTGTATTCACTACTCCAGCATTTAAAGGCCCTGAGTATTGTTTAATCACCCCTAGAATATATTGCTTGTGTTTTCACTTCGTCTTAGACTTTTACTTGTGATACACGGGCTTTATAACCTCTGCTTCCATTTTTTTGTCCATTGCTTTCTCGTTTAAGGCAAACCATGGATATTTTCTTTTCTTGTTGCAGGTGAGAAAACAATAGTGTGAGATTGGATGAACAGCGATTAGACGACACTGACAGCAAATTGTGACACATTTGTGGGTGCTCAAAATGCGTATGAATTTAGGTGCAAACTGTTTAGTGAAAGCCGAAAAGAGTACCTTGACTGCCACCACACACATTAAAAAAAAAACTGGGCTATGTACCAGATTTTGTGGATTTTTATGAGCAGCAGTAACTGTATTTTCCCAAAAAAAATTACTTTTAGAATGTAAATGGTTGATTCAGAATGGAAAATTGGACTTTACTGCCTATGGCCAACACTAAAATCGAAGTGTGTTGTGAGACCTTATACAAATACCACATTGAAGGTTCGATGTTCCATCTTCAGGGCTCCAAATGTCGTACTATCATGACTTTTGAAACTTTAAATATTGAGCTTTGTTCAACCCAGAGATATAGGGCATGCACGGTAAAAAGCATGTTTCACTACCATTCATTCGCAGTCTCATTCAAATTGAGACTGTAATATGTTTTACATTGATCGTGTTCGGCGACCGCACCATTTCTCCATTCATACTCTTTTGATACAAATGCTCTCAGCGTTCTTTTCGGGTTTGTACAAAGTCACTCAGCGTTCATTTTACGTTTATATACAAATGCTCTCGGCGTAGACATAAATTCAATCAGGGTTTCCGGTCGTATTTCTATGCGTGCCTTTTGCAATCCGTGCGCAGTTCATACGCTTTTCAGTCGTAATCGATGCAAGCCGTTTGCTTTTATTTCCGGGACATAAAAGGAATAAGGCTCGTACAATTCTTCCCTTCAAACCATTTGTTATATAAATATTTTCTCTTGCTCGTTATGTGATTTTCCTTTACTTTCTGTACAATCAATTTGAATGCTATTTACCAGCTCGACAACACGGTATAGTTATTTTAGACCCATCCCAGAGGGAGAATAATGATACACAAGAATCCGGCAACCTGGGCTACTTTTACTTACGAAAACATATTGTATGGTGCTTTAAGGTGCTCGGATGACATATTCCGAAACACGGCATCGCCATGGGTTACGTCCCCATATGCCGGACGAGGCTAAGAGAATTGTG
This sequence comes from Cyrtodaria siliqua, assembly GCA_037043455.1. Classification (NCBI taxonomy): domain Eukaryota; kingdom Metazoa; phylum Mollusca; class Bivalvia; order Adapedonta; family Hiatellidae; genus Cyrtodaria; species Cyrtodaria siliqua. The sequence goes on from JAWPHD010002236.1 coordinate 153,862, forward strand.
CAGTCAACATTTTTTTATTTGTTTCCTTTTAAGTGATTTAGTATTCTGCACTATGATACTTAATATTTTACACATCTAACTTAAAAGATTAGTAAATGTAACTTATTTAGATATATACACTGTAAATTAGTAAGTAATATCTTTATTACTAGAGTGTGATTCAATAAGCATTTTTCTGGTCTACCCTAAATCACCCATAAAACATAAACGCGTTAAACATACTTTATAATACATTTAATGGGATTTTAAGTTCTGTTAACACATCATATATAAGGGTATGTGGGGATGAAGGGTGGAGCTTCTACAGACAATGTGTATACAATACGTCATATAATACTTAAACCATGCCGTAAAGCAGAAAGTACTAACTTGACATCTTGTTCTTAAGTATTTATGTAGGCTGAGCATACATTTTCAGGGTGTATTGCTTTTATTGTTGCAATAAAACGTCGGAATATAAGCTTCAATAAGATTCTCTGAAAATACTTCTTTCACAGGGACAAACTAAATGTTAGTATTTATCATAACATTTACGCTTACTTAGTTTATGGGACGTTTGTTTTAATTGTTTATGTGCAAAACAATTTTCTTTTCCATATTGATTGCTAAATCATATGGAATTGACTAAATAATTAATCGGAAAATGTGGAAAAATAAAGCTATGAAGAACTATTTCAAATTCTATCAACCATAATGTTTTTATTTCAAATCACTTTGGGTCAATAGTTAATTTGCACGTGTACTGTCAATGTTTGAAGTTCAACAAAATGGAATGCTGATGTACTCATTATTTCCTGCTGTGCACCCCTTTTAAATCGTGTTATTAAATCGCTGGGCAATTTTTCATTATGACTAAAACACTAAACAATACATGAGCAAAATGTCCGTCATTAATATTATTTTATGCTGGAGACTTGATTAAGTACTGAATTAAATATTTTGCTTCACAATTACCTCCAGTAGGGATTTTAAACGGAGTATCCGTTAGCTAATGTACACACTGATCAACCGGCTGCAGCGAAGTCAGATGGTTGCAGAGAAGTCAGATTGGCGAAATTGTTGAAAGTGAATGGTGGGGTTAGTATTTTTGCTTTCTGTGGCGTATTTTGCTGAACTCTTTGGAAAATGACTATACAAGTTTGAAAAAGAATGACAAAAGAAACTTTTTTAAAAATCCGGTAATAAAACGGCGTTCGTGCGTATAGCACAATGTATAAATGTCCAAAATTTATAAAAACAATGAAATTTTCAAAATAAACACAAATAACGAACTGATATTCGCAATTGTAATTCAATTTAAAACGCTTGTCAAGATCGTCAATCCTTTCTGTATAACTGTACAAAGTAGCTCATTGAAATAATGAAAACTTTCCGAGTTATAGCATTTTTAAATGTCGACAGGGTAAAACAAATAGCGAACCGGAATGTTAGATGTGTTTTACAAGTGCGAACGGTGAAGTTAGAGTGAACATCTCAGATGCGAACGGGAAGGTCGGATTGCTTTAAGCTTTAAAGATTGCTAGGGTAACCACTGTACATTTTGGATTTAAACTTTGAAAATTGTAATAACCTGTAGATGTTTTCAGTGCACGTATTAAGTAAACATTATGTTACTATTTGACATATTGGACATATATGTATTGTGGTAAATAGTAAAGGCAATGCAACCTCTATTGTCAAGATATGAAGAAATATTCTTTGAACAGTTGGTGTGTGTTTTTATGCCCCCAAAGGGTGGGCATAGAGCACTCGCACCGTCCGTCAGTCCGTCCGTCCTTCCGTCTGTCACACATTTTGTGTCCGGCCAATATCTCTGACATTTATAGAGAGATTTTTCCGTGCAGAATGCAGGTCCATAGTTCCAAGGTCAAGGTCACCCTTGAACGTCAAATCAAGCCATATGGCCTATATTTGATTTTAAGTCAGGCCATATAAAAAAATACCCATGTTGTGGTGCCGACCCTAAAACTTTTTATGCAAAAATTAAAAAAAAAAACATTTGGTCTGAACAATGATTTATCATATAGCTTCATGGAAGTGAAACATAACACCATTATATGTTTTCTGTAATCCACTGGGCACTGATATTGTATGCAAATTATTATCAAATTACACAGCAAAAGTGAAAACTATTTAGATAAGACATATGATATGCCTGGAATGTCATGATACATTCAGAGTTTAATGTTTTTCTTTCAGGTAAACAATGCGATGCTAATTATCTAAGTAGAAAAATGCATGTTAAAAAAATGTATTCTGGTTTAAAATGTCCAATTATTTATAACAGAAATGCGTAATTTAACTAGGGCAATCTTATATCTTGAGAAACTTTCAGTTGTACCCCACAATAGTTTTTTTAAATTTTCATCAATATGATATATATTATAGATAAACAAATATTTTGCCCACCCACCACACACACAAGGGTCATCAGGCCATGCCCCCCACCCCCCGCCTAAACATACATTCATAATATATACTGTCAGTATACTAGTATACTGGTCCGGGATTTTTGAAATCTCTAAAGATATGTCTGAAATATGTCGCGTTTTGCACGGTGATAACCTGACTTTCATAATCAAGATCATCAAAGTCGTAAATGGACCGCGAAACTTACCAAGATCCATTTCTCCCTTCCGGGGCATAAAAGCACACACCAACTGTTGAAACCATATTTGAATTTAGTCTTTATATCATGACAACTGAGGTAATCTGAACCTTTTCTGACCCTAAAAGCCTCCTTTTGTTTCTTTTTTTTTTTGTGGCTTTCTAGGATCAGACAAATTCCTATAGTGGAACCCGGGGGATTATTAAAAACACACAGTCATGCAATTTGAACGATGTTTGCTGGGTCGGGTCGACTTTTTACGATAATTGAGCTTAACAGATCGATCAATTAATGTTTATCCTACCATGCTGCAATGACAAAACCTCACCTTTATCGATTGCAGTGACACAATAAATGTTTTGAATTAACTGCTATTTACTATATCCGTCATATTTTCATTTTGCATTTTAATTATATTCCCGTGATATTCTCGCGCGAAGTGAAAGCATTCATACTCCCCTAATCAAATAATTTCACTATCAACTGACAACATCGAGAGATATTTGGAGTGGAACGAACTCTTCTCGGAGTTTAATTAGGGTCTAAACTTTTATGATAAACAAATTGGATGTTGTTCAGAAAAGTGCGAGTGCCAAAAGGAAACGTTGGCCTGAATAATAAAAAAATGTTGGAAATGTAATGTTTTAACTTCGTCTGGAAAGATTGACCGTTACAACATTTTTAAGATTAATATAACACATATTTTGGTTCAAATAGGTAAATACATACATGTATATTGATAATCGCTTTAGATGCTTGAAATATTAATTCAATGCATACTTTCTTAGATCTATTTACTTAAAACTGAGAGGGTAGCTCCTCTCCCGTTTTTACTATAGTAACCGCTCTGACCGTACACAGCCAGATGAAATATCAAAATCGTAAAAAAGGGCTGGTAAGGTCAGAGAGGACTCGGATTACAATTGAGGTTGCATTGCCTTTACTATTTACCACAATACATATATGCCCAATATGTCAAAAGGTAACACAATGTTTAATAAATGCGTGCACTGAAAACATCTACAGGTAATTACAAGTAAGTTACAATCCAAAATATACAGTGGTTACCCTAGCAATCGTCAAAAACGCGAAAGAATTGGTTAAACTAATCTGACCTTCCAGTTCGCATCTGAAATGTTCACTATGACTTCATTGTTCGCACTTGTAAAACACATCTGACATTCCGGTTCGCTATTTTTGTATCCTATCGACTTTAAAATGCTATAACTCGGAAAGTGTTCATTATTTTCAATGAGATACGTTGTACAGTTAAGGATTGACGATCTTGACAGATGTTTTAAATTGAATTACAATTGCGAATATCATTTTGTTATTTGTGTTTATTCTGACAATTTCATTGTTTTTACTAAATTGTGGACATTTATACACGGTGCTATACGCAGTAACGTCGTTTGCCATCTTCGGGATGGTTAATATTTTGTACTATTGATTTTATTAATATTGAGTTCTGCTCAACCCGGGGCTAGAGGGCGTGAGCGGTAGCTAGCGTATTTCATTACCGCTCATGAACAGTCTCAATCAAACCGAGACTGCAATATTTCGTATGTGTCGTTTTCGGCCGTTTCCAAAGGTCCATTATCATACTCTTTTTTTATTACCAGATTTTTAAAGATTTTTAAAGTGAAAGCTTTCTCTGTCATTCCTTTTCAAACCTGCATAATCATTTCCCAAATATTTCAGCAAAATACGCAACAGAAACTAAAACTACTAACCCCACCATTCACTTCCAACAATTTCGCCAATCTGACTCCTTTACAACCATCTGACTTTGCTGCACCCGGTTGATCAGTGTGATGTATATTACTTCCACTGTTTCATTGCCAATAAACAGGTGACCGTAATAAAATATCAGCATATTGTAAATGCAAACCATCTTACACACACAGGTATCTCTATTAAAAGTGAATAAATGAGAAACGTAATTACCTAAGTAGAACAAAAAATGGAGCATTCACATAATACAATCGACCTAAACCTGCCTCAAAAGCAAAACAGTTACAATGAGATATAGATTCAAACTGCTACACCACACACGTAAAAGGGATCGCATTGGAACGGTCAATGGCATTAATGTAGCTGGGTTCTAGGGTGCACCAAACCTCACGGTCAATCCAATTAAACGGGACAGTGTAAATAAGTAAATCCCCCCAGGTTATATCTTCCCATAAACCAGACAGGAATAATAGGCAATATAAGTAAAACACAAAGATGATCATGTATATGAATATAAAATAATCCAGAAAGCTTTAAAGTACGTACTCGCTGACATGGCAGAGGCCAGATCAACAAGAGAATAAAGCGTTATGGAAACACGACAAGATTAAAAACAAACATTAAGAGCAATTGTCCTTTTCTGGATTCAGGTTGATATCTGTCATAGGGTCCACAATTGATCGGGTCATTTCATAGTCAAGAGGAAAGCATATTCACAAACTGTAATAGGGTCCACCACATTACATGCGATAATTGCAGGATAATAGCGTTATAAGCTCAAAGGTTCATTTTAAACATTTCATTCCAACAAGTCGTCTATCTTCTCTGCTAAAGTATTTGAAAATGTTCAGATATATTCCAGACAATGTTTGGTGTTAATTATGTTTGACATACAGTAACACTATACTGGTAAACCAAAATTTGCGTCAAATATGTCTGTGGTGTGAAAACTCTACCTTTAAATTTGGTAAGGAGAACCAAATGTGTTCTTGGTAATGCAACAATTGTTGACATTTGCATGGAATTTGAGTGGTTATTGTTTTATCAAGCATCTTTCAACACCAATAAAGACTTCGCCAAACGTGTCATTTACTAAATTATAGTCAACGTTGATCTTATATACAGAAGTGAAACGCCTCTCTATGTGTTTCAGCTCACGTAAGTGTCACAATTAAAGAGGAAAATATAGCGGCACACTGTGAATGGATCTGTCTACTTCTATGCAACATGATTTTTTTAAAACAGGTTTACGATTGGATAAAAGAGAACATAACCAAGCAACTCTAGATAGTCATTGTCGCAGAGGAGGTCTTATTTTAAAAGAAGGTTTACGATAAAACAATTTTGTAAATGATTGTGTTCTTTTAATGCTTTATTTCCTGTTCAACCTTTATACCTACTCATAACAACTGCAGTTTGTTGCTTTCAATTAATTTACAATTTTGTCGCGAAGTACTGACAGCAATAACAATGACCAATATTAAATTCCGTGATGCATAAATGGTCGAGTTCCAGTAGGTATCGTCCGTCAAAGTATGCAACCGGTGAAGACTATGTGTCGTGGATATTAACTACTTAGTTCTTAATGCCATTGGGAGAGCTCTGCATTTATCAAAACCTAGCAGGATAAGTTAGTTAACAGTAGTGCATACGTAGGCGTGTTGCAAGGCGACGCAATATGTGTTTCATCTTATATTATCTCTCATGAACAAACTCAATAGAACCGAGTATGCCAGCTTTTGATTGTTTGTGTTCGTTGTTTCCGAAGGTTTCCATTTACTGCATTGCCTAAATTGGTCGTATATATATATAAACAAAGACTGTTTAACACTGCATTTGATAACATACTGCTTTTATTTGTGCGAGTGGTAAGAAAATCGATAAAATATGTATACTTTTTAGAACTCTTTTTCTTTGTAAAAGAGCAAATCATACAAAGAGTATGATATATTCCATATATGGCACTTATTGTAACTACACATTCCGCACTAATCTCCAGAGAGCATCAATCATTTCCGTATTCAGCAATTAACATTTTATTAGTCGGACGACATCAATAAATAGTGAATATAACCTATATTCATCAACCATATTATTGGTATCGGATGACTGAGACAAACTGGTAGCAATTAAGTAAATGAGCTGATGGGAATTATAGCCTTATACTATTTATGAGAATTCTCATTACCAGCCCATTAAACTATTTATTTGATGTGCCAAAGTCGCATTAATTGTTTGTGCTAAAGAAAGAGCCATTGATTCTGTTTTGCGCTAGTGGTTGCCTGGTTAACCTTATATACGAAACTATCCTCTAAAAGTGTGTATATATGTTTACTAGCGTCAATTAGACACGTAATTGATAATGCTGACACCCCTCACACCACCTACCCCACTGAACATATGCATTTCAATTACGTCAAATCCTCAGAGGCCTTTATTTCACTTTCCGTCCCAATGTGTTACCCCGACGCCAAGTCTTTTATGTTTGTGTTGTTGCCGTCTTTTCTTCTATTTATCCATGTACGTGTTGACCATACATACATTTATGCTTCGTTTCCTGTTCGATGTTTTGTTTAACCACTGACTTGTTTTTTTCTGATCTCGTATGCGTTTTATAAAGTTAACCTTGATAATCGTGTCTATTAAAAGATAACTGAAAACAGCCTATCGTAAATTAAACGACAGAAAATGAACTGATTGCAATGATTCTGCTTTTGTTATTTGTTTGTGTTTGTTTTGTTTTTTTAAATTTTAGTGGATAGTCTGTTATCTGCAAAAAATGGAAATGACAACTTTTAATTCCTCAATTTTTGTTTTAATTCAACTACGCAAATAGTGGCAAATGGGTACACTAAAAGCGTATTTTGAGAATATGAAATCTAACATACCAATCATTTCGTTATGACTTTTTTTCTGTCGATTAATTTGCGAAACGCCTTTTTAAATTTGCGTTTCTTTTAAAAGAACTAGTCTCAAGCGTAATTTATTATATTAACCAACTTATAACTTTCCATAGTTAAACACGCTCGATTAAATTAAACTTATTCCCTCGTTTTTAGCTCTACTGATCAGAGATCAGCAGAGCTTATGCCGTGGTGCGGCGTCCGTCGTCCGTCTGTCCGTCTGTCCGTAAACTTATTTTTGTAGCGACTTCTCCTCTGCAACTACTAAATGGATTTTCATGAAACTTTACAGAAATGTTGCCCATGAAGTCTAGTTGATCCTAGCAAAAAGTCATGTTGATGTAAAATCCAAGATGGCCGCCAGATCTAAAAATATGTTTTTAAAAAACAAGTTTGTAGCGACTTCTTCATGAAAACTATAAGTAATATTGATATGGGACTTTTTCTAAAATGATCAGCATGACATGATGTTGGTTCTTGTCGAAAATCGTTTTGATTCGACGTTAAACATGGCTGCCAGCGGCCATCTTTGTTTACATAGAGTTATATAATGAAAACTTGTAGCGACTACTCCTCTGAAACTACTTGACGGATTTTCATGAAACTTCACAGGAATGTTGCTCTTGATGTCTAATTGATCCTAGCAAAATTTCAGGTAGGCCGGAAATTCAAGATGGCCGAAACGGCTAAATATAAATTTTCAAAATACAAGTTTGTAGCGACTACTTCTTGAAAACTATAAGTGATATTGATATGGGACTTTTTCTAAAATGATCAGCATGACATGATGTTGGTTCTTGTCAAAAATCGTTTTGATTCAACGTTAAACATAGCTGCCAGCGGCCATCTTTGTTTACATACAGTTATATAGTAACATTTTGTAGCGACTACTCCTTTGAAACTACTTGACAGATTTTCATGAAACTTTACAGGATTGTTGCTCTTAATGTCGAATTGATCCTAGCAAAATTTCAGATCGGCCAGAAATTCAAGATGGCCGCCACATCTAAAAATAGATTTTTAAAAATGAAGTTTGTAGCGACTACGTCTTGAAAACTATAAGTGATATTGATATGGGACTTTTTGGAAAATGATCAGCATGACATGACGGTTATCAGAGTCAAACATTATTTTGATTCGACGTTAAACATGGCTGTCAGCGGCCATCTTTGTTTACATAGAGTTATATAATGAAAACTTGTAGCGACTATTCCTGTGAAACTACTTGACGGATTTTCATGAAACTTCACAGGAATGTTGCTCTTGATGTCTAAATGATCCTCAGGTCGGCCGAAAATTCAAGATGGCCGCCACGGCTAAAAATAATCTTTCAAAAAACAAGTCTGTAGCGACTACTTCCTGAAATCAAAATCAATCAGTAGAGCTTCAAGGTCATTGACCTCTTGTTACATTTTTATTATCTTAAGATTTACCTTGTGTTATCCACCATTAAAACCTACTAAAAGCCCCAAATTCTCCTACCAGGGAGAAGATGTAAGTGATGTGTTTCTAGATGTTCCTAGCAGTCTGCTGACCTGAATTTACAGATCAAAGTCTCCTAAATATGCGATTGCATTTCGGCACTTTATAAGACAGATATATAATTTATACCGACATAGTAGAAGTAGTAGCAATGGAATTGAATTGAACAAAACCTATGTGAAGGTATTGAAAATAAACGTCAAAATAATTAAAAACATATATAGTCAACTATTTAAATATAACAAAAATAACACTGAAACTTCATTTTCAATAATGGCTTCAGCACAACAGAATCACAGATACATAGTTTGGAGATAGTCATTGCCAGTTACAAGATCATTATATTACCATGAATCTCCAAACTCATTTCGTCTGAATGGGAACATAATAATTTAAATATGCTAACAGAGTTTTATTGAAGGAAAATCTTTATTTTATTTACATTTCTTTTCGAGATAAATTCTAACATATGGTTTTGTGTTGATTTCAAATATATAAACGTTTGTTAATTCCTTCTGCCTTGTTCAGTTTGATGCAGATACTTACAGTACTTCTTGGTTGTATCAACATTACCCACAAGCGCATGGTCAATAATGACCACATACTGTGATAATTGCCCATTTATCTGCAATACTAACATGCTCGAATGTTACTTAAACTTGGGTTTTAAATTACCAAATATATCTGTCTTTTGGATTGTATTTATAAGTGCCAGCCTATGTATTGATTTGAGCTTATTTTTTGCTCGAACGTGTTATGCTCCACGGCGCTGGAACAAATACTAGGATGTCTAGGTGTTTGTACCTGTGCATATACCGGTGTTCGTAATTACACCTTGTACCTGTGCATATACCGGTGTTTGTAATTACACCTATCCATTAAATTGCAAATCGGAATATTATATCAATTATTTTATTTAACAGTTGGGAGCTGATGTTCAGCCAACATATGTCTGGTGATGAGCTTATCGGCATTAAGTAAATTATTTGGATAATCTCGCATTAATCTAAAACTTTTCAAATATGCCATAATAGTACACCATTCCAAATCACACAGACTAGATGCTCCTGATGTATGAACTGGTACTACAACTTATGGCTGTGCCTAAAGCGAGGTCGCTGGTATATATTGGTGGAGTTAATGTTTGGCTGGCAGTAAAGGAAACAGCCTATATATTGTGCCAAGTGACTTCATAATCAATACAATTTATTTTTCAGTTTCAATCAGTTCCTTTTAAAACTAAACTTGCTTTGACGTGACAGGAAGAGCTGCATGCACTTGTTCATATTACCAGCTTCCCTCCCAGAAATATGTATTTTTGTACATCTCAAAATCATAACTTAGAGTATGTAATTACTTCTGGAATTGTTTGCTAAGAGCTTGCTATTTCTCTACAATATTCTGCAATAATTCTTGATAAATAATGACATTATTGCTATGTTATTGTAAAACAAAAAACTTATAATTATTATGACATAGTACGTTATTAAAAGTTGGGTGTGTTTTCTAAACAATATTGAGTCTGCTATTTTTATCTGTTTTTTGTGTTTGTTGCTTCCAAGGGATCCACTCTTCAGTATTTATTAATACATGGCGGGCATCTTGGATTGTTTACATACTCCAATATCGCTGAACTGTTGCGATTAGCATATCTCTCACCTGCATCAAACAGCACCGGAATTCTAATGAATGATAGTTTGCGTCATGAAATGCAGAAAATATAGGAATCAGCTTATATTTGTTTAATCATTGCTTGTCAGATCTAGCATTATTTTGTCTATCGCATTGTTTACATTTTATTTCTAGAAAAATCACGTTTTGATATGAACTGTTTAATTTGTCTATTGTACTGTCTATTACACGGTTAACGCCTAATATTATACAAAATCACGTTGCAATATAAATCTATTTATTGAATTAATGTGGGTCGGAGAAAGACATGGTCACGAATATTTTTAAATTATCATAACAATCATGATTTGGCGACTGTAAAATGTCACTCCTACTACAAATCAGTTATTACTAACTGGTCCTTTGGGATAACGCCCAATTATTGTGACCTTTAAAAGGTAGAATACCGTTAAAGCCGGTGCTAGGGTGTGTGTGAAATGTGTCGCACATTATATTACCTTTCTCGAACAGACTCCTTAAAACCGCGTCTGCTACTTTCTCTCTTATTTGTGTTTGCTGTACCAAATTGACCGTCATACTATACATGCATACATGCAAACAACAATATGTCTATTTAATAATAGATTAATTAGACATTTTCTAAACCGTTATATGTTTTTTTTAATTTTTGTCTAATATTTCAACAATAATTTGTTTGAAATTTGCAGAAAATTCCAGTATTTCATAGTCTTCAACATTTGATCAAAACACTCCTTCATAAAATTTTGTTAGAAAAACAGACAATTCTAAATTTGATTTACTTTGCCTAACCGAGTATTGCTTTTTAGCGCAGCTGTGACCTGCTTATTTGAAGCAGTCATATTAAATTCTTATTGCAGAAAACCCTCAGCTTTTGACTTCTAAGATAATGTTAATGTGTACACATCAATAAAACGTCAGCGTTTTCCGATAATTGCTTAATAATAACGTTGAGATGATGAGTTATAATATCATGTAGGAGATAACATTGAGGCGATGAAGTTATAACATTTAGCAGATATTGTTCAAGGTACAACGTTTAGTATAGTTACCAAATTTCGTTATGAAATACTGTTTAGTGTATACGTAGTAAACATTGTGTTAAGAGCAAGAAAGTAGATCATTTTCATTTTCTACCATATATGCAATTAAGCTTGACTAATAGAGGTAAAAAGATGAAAACAATTCTTGGCAAAAAAGAAAGCAACATATTATGGGCTCGAAGATCTCAAAGGCCCAGTAAGTAATAACACCACTAATGTGTAGTCGGGGCGAAATTGTACATCGCCACACAACACTAAAGATTTGCCTCTTGCTTCAGACAGTTTTTATTAAACTAGCCATATATATCGGTTAATACGCATGTAAGCGTTTATATTATGTAATCTGATGAACATTGCGTTATATGTCATTTAGAGCCGTTCCAGAGAGAGGGGATGGGTACATAGCACTCAGGGAACCAGTCTTTCTCTTATTAACGAATAAATTCATATGCAGGGTGGATAGAAGTTTAGCGCTGGAAAACACGTGACAAGTTTTCATATTACTTGCGTGCTGTACCCATTTGCGATTCGTTTCACGACATGGACGATAATACGTTTTCTTTTACTGCACACAAATAGTGAACATTTAGTACAGAATTACGAAGCTATGATATCTAGAGGACGAATCACGTGACCTAACGGACACCCTACTGCGCATGAGCTACCGTCGTGATTTTTCATTTTATATATATCGGAAAGACAGTTGTTGCCCTAAGGACCTTCTTGAATAGTCAGCTCATGAACATGCACCCCTTTTCGTACATGAAAATCTGTTCGTTTTTACAAACCCTGAACAAGGTCTTAGATTATACTGTTTAAGTGTTTTACAACATTATCATTGTATTTTACCGTGTGTAGCAATACGTGTACGTGCAACCTCGGACACCCGACCTATTTCTGATTTCTTTGCTACGCTTTGATCCTCAGAACCAAGGCCTGGGAGAAAATGGAAATTTTGAATCGTTTATCGGGGGCAATTCTGAATCGTTGAATCGTTGGGGGCAATTTTGACGAAACTATGAGAAATTTTATCAGACTTTCATAAAACGTATTTTCAAGTTAATGTAAATGTTTTTGAACATGTGAGAATCAGCCAATGGCGTCAACAAGTGACGTTGTCACGTTTATTTACAACACGACGTCATGAAAACGTCGACTTTATCTGCGTGAAAAAACGCTCGAATTAAGTCAGATAATCGTTAATGGGTGCTTAATTTGGCCTAATATGCCAAGACCGATATATGCAAGCAAGATATTTGCATGATAAGGTCTTGGCAGGCCGAGAATATTGTACGTGAAAAGGAGTAAAAAATAAAAATAATCTATAGCATATCATACAAGTTTGGACATTTAAGGAGGTCGATACGTGCTTCTATTAAACCAATATTGACAGAGCCTGAGGTCGAAATATTAAAATAACAAATACATTATTAATGTGATTATACTGAGCGAGTTAGCACAAAGAACGAGAGAGTAATACGACACTGTGTGTGTCCCCAATCAAAACATCGCTTCTTTAGACTCTTGTTTTGAATTAGTTTGTGTATATCAGTACGCAAAAGAAGTGCCACTCAAAAGCTACGTGTGTTAAGGATGTCAAAAATCTTAAGCAAGTTACCACAAATTGTAACTTTGTTAATTGTCGTGCATTAGAATCAGGTTGACACGAGTATGCCCTTTTCAATTTTCTGAGTCATATTGATATTTTAACAGTAGCGCTCCGCGTCTCCGTTGAATGAAGGTTCAAGCTTTAATAGGATTGCATTTCATTAAAGAGGATAATGATTTTAGCAGGCTCATAAATCAAATAGAATTGTCATCTTCCTTAATAATACATAACTATGTCCCTGCAGTGTATGTTTTTGTGTAGGTTCACTGAGCTTTATGTTTCAATGACTGAATATGATGAAAACTTCATTTGACTTTTTGAAAGCAAATCTGAGTTGGATTTTCCACTGGGAGATTACACATCTAATCAAAGAATCGGACCTAAATCGTATTGGTAGCATTAGTTTAACCTGTAAAATTAAAAATTGTGTTGTTGTTCTTTTTTTATATAAGGATGGGTTCAGTGGAGGAATAATAACTATCAAATCGACATATGCATGTTAATACATGTCTGAGCAGTGCCTTTCAGTAATAATATCCTCAGGAGAATGATAATGGCCCTGGGGCTTTAGCCCGAAAATCATTATCATACCTCGGGGCTATTGTCACTGAAAGGCACTGCTCAGCGATGGATTTACCTTTTTATTACATGTCTACCTAAATATAAGCTAATTCAATGGGGTGTTTGACAGGACTGATGTTATAAAATCTAAAGAGATCTTATATTGAGGGAACCCTTTGGAGTAGCATACGGCGAGTAAATATAGATACAAAAGTCGAACAGGAAAAGCAGCATTCAAGGAATACAGTCAACCAAAAGCACACATGGAAACACAGAACAAATTTAAAGATGAATAAAAGGCCAAATAAGACATCACAAACACAAAAGGGTTGACAATAGGGCTACCGCCTTGGAACGGTCGGTGGCAAAAAGAGGCCGCTGGTGATTTAAACCAGGTTTAAGGGTGCACCAAGCCTCATACTTACCCTACTGTCAACCCAATAAAACGGGACAGTGTAAATAAAGAAATCCCCTCCATGAACTATTCTCTAACCAACAAGGCAGGATTAATAGACAATATAAGTGAAACACAAAGATGCTCGTGTATATATAAATGCAAAAAAAAAATAGCATAGAAAGCCACAATGAAGTTACTCAGTGACTTGGCAGAAGCTAGAGCAACAAGAGAATAAACCATTGAGGGCACGACATGTCTACTGTATATATGTAGACGAAAGTTTGATGCACAATGAAAATGATCTAAAACAACATTTTTTTAGAAAATGGTTGTTATAGTTGTATCGTTGAATTGAAATTAACATAAATAAGAAAATGTGTCGTAGTTTATTGATATTGGTCACCTATTTTAAAAGTGGTAGACAGTTACAATTTGTAATGTTACCATGACGAGTCTATGACGTCGGTATTAACGTTGGTGACGTCAACGTCACCCTTTTTGTGCGAGGGCCGAAATGCAATAATGAGTCGAGAGATACAAAATGTTTAATAACAAATGTGTTACTATATTTAGGTAGGCAAAAAAAAAGAAAAAGTTAAAAGGCACCATTATGTAGTTTTACTGTAAAGAAATACAAGCCTTCTTTTTAAAATCCCTTGAAACATGGAAATAGTCTGATATTTTATCTAAACCATAAACAAAGTTTGGCACAAACATATAATCAAGGGGTGTGCTGATGGCGTTATACCGAATTATATGATTCGTTTTACACCTGAAAACAACATGACTGAAGTGTTACAAATACAATCACATTGTATATGATGTAAACGTCATCCCTCTCCTGGTAAAATGTATGTTATACTGTTGTCTTCCTTTGACGAAAAGTATTGACGAAGGCATACGAGGGATTATACATATCCCTCCTATACTTTCTTCACCATCATTTTGAAATAAGTATGTTAGTAATCAATTCCAACATTATGTGACTAAAGAGAATAAACCAATAAGGGTACGACAAGACAAGCGTGAAGACAAACATCAAATGTTGCCATCATTTTAAGGATTAAGGTAGACGTTCTCATAGGGTCAACAATATGTCGGGTCATCGCTTCAATATTTTCACGCCATGCTATTGTAAAACGCTATTGCATAACGTGAACATTCCCGTATACGAGTCACAAGGTATTTTCAACGTTCCTTGTGTTATATAACGAGTCGCCATTTTGGCTATAATGCGTACATTTATACAAGCTTCTTTAATGACAACCCAGGGCCTGGTTTTATGAAATAAATTACGACACTTGTGATCGTAAGTTGATTTCTTAAATTCATTACTTTGATTTACAATTTACAAAAGAACGCGATTTCATTTTATTTTCTTATACATTTGATATTTCTGCACATACTGCACACATAATTGTCTACATTGAATGCTTAGGTGCAAGAATTTGAACAGTTTTAAAATCTGAGTTTAATAAAACGGGGCCCAGTGGGCCCATGTTCTTTAAGCTATATGTCTAAACAAATTTATGGTTTGAATTTATTTGTCTTCTTTTATGCTTTAAACACGTACCATTGTTGTCAACCCTTATATGTTTGTGATGTACTTTTTGAATCATATTTGCGTTGTAATATTTGTTTGAGTGACTATATTCTGTGAATGCTACTCTTCCTGATGGTCTTATAACGTTTTATTTATTTCAGTGACATGTTAAGTCACCCAGTACAAACATATATATATATATATATATATATAATGGCATTCCTTATTTTTTTAAAAACCACATTCATCTGAGTAAATATAATAATGTTAATTTCAGCTTTGCCTATGCCTTTTATTTATTTTTGCTATCGAAATTATCACTGATCTATATATGCTTCTCTGGAAGCACTGTATGTTGTATTAATCAAATTATTATTCGGCAAACTGACTTCGTTAAGAGCGTACTGACAAAAACAGCAGATCACGACTTGTCCACAAAGGAGCACACCATTACATAGCTATAAGATTCCTAGCGCTTACTGTTTTATATCTGTACCTATACACACAGGTGGTGTATATAAAACTACAATAGTTATGAGCATATTGTAGATTTATATACTTTCGATATTCTTGAAGAGGCTGTAGCAGAGCAGTGTATAATTTACTACTTCGTTTTGTTCTATCCGACAAACAAGTAGACACTATGTTAGTTCACAACTTATCATGATGCTATACACAATCGAACCACTCGGTGTAACTTTTATGGATAGCATTCCTTGCTTCACTACTATTTTTTGCCCAAGTTAAAAATCTGTCTATCCCTGTATATCAATAACCGACGCACTATATGTCACAAGTTTTATAACGGTGATTTTCATTAGGCAATATTGATAATATGTGATTTATCTGGAAAATACTCATATATCCATGCCGAGTTAATGGAAGTGTACTTTGACAGACTATCTGTTTATATTTTTTCAAAACCACGGGTTTGTAGATAGGGAAATACTCACTTAAGCCAATAACTAAACGTTTGTTCTCTTGTTGGTATAAATAGCACGATTATTTCCCATTAATGTTGATATTTGTTGACGACGTTTAGTAAAAATCGCTAACACACTGAAACTGACAAGTGTTGCTAAACTCATTTTACATAGTATATAATACGCATAACCAGAGAGTTTACCAAATTATATTGAATGTTGAATGTTTTATATATATAATATACATGATGAATGTTTCATATGTATATTATATATGTTGAATGTCTTATATATATAGTATATATGTGAATGTCTTATATATATATTAAATATGTTGAATGTCTTATTTATATAGTATATATGTTGAATGTCTTATATATTTATATTACATATGTTGAATATCTTATATATATAGTATATATGTTGAATGTCTTATATATATAGTATATATGTTGAATGTCTTATATATATTATATATGTTGAATGTCTTACATATGTATTGTATATATGTTAAATGTCTTATATATATAGTATATATGTTAAATGTCTTATATATAGTATATATCTTGAATGTCTTATAAATATATTATATATATTTTGAATGTTTTATATATATATATTATATATGTTGAATGTCTTATATATATAGTAGATATGTTGAATGTCTTATATATATAGTAGATATGTTGAATGTCTTATATATATAGTAGATATGTTGAATGTCTTATATATATAGTAGATATGTTGAATGTCTTATATATATAGTATATATGTTGAATGTCTTATATGTATAGTAGATATGTTGAATATCTTATATATATAGTATATATGTTGAACGTCTTATATATATAGTAGATATGTTGAATGTCTTATATATATAGTAGATATGTTGAATGTCTCATATATATAGTAGATATATTATATAATTTTTGAATGTCTTATATATGAATGTTTTATATATATAGTATATATGTTGAATGTCTTATATATATGATATATATTGAATGTCTTATACATATATTATATATGTTGAATGTCTTATATATATATATAGAATAGTTTTAGAATAGTTTATTTCAAATCCAATAGGCATCTGCCCGTGAGGTACAAATACGATAATATAATAGTGACAGACAGTGATATTTTAAGACACAAGTAAGCACTAATACAAAACTGAAATACGCATAACAATAGCCTAGTATGCATTATCTCAATGAATAATAATATGAACTTCTATCGTGGAGAAGGTGTTCACCATGTAGTAAAAATATCTTGCGACCTTTATTAAACATCTACTTAATATTTTGCCTCAAAAGTATTACATACAGTACTTACAAAATAAATAACCATGCTAATTATCAAAATATAATATTTCATTTCTTAATTTAAATGCCTTGTAGATGAATATATCCAATTTGTTTAAAACCGACATATTTTGACTTTTTAACAATTCAACAAGTTTAAACAGTTTCCAGTAATCGGATGAATATATAACGACCTTAGTTCCTTATATAAACTGCACTCTAGAATGAAGTGATATTCATCTTCAAAAATATCACATATCTTACACTTTCTTTCGTGGAAAGGAGTACTAGTTGGTCTTGACCATCTGCCAGCTTCAACCTCTAACCTATGAGACGATACACTGAACTGTGCAAAAACCATTAAATACTTAAAAATATGTATTTTTTCTAAATATGGCTGAAGCCTAAATTCATAGATATTTCTAGAAAATAATGCACGACTAGAATATTCAAGTCTACTATGCCAGTCTTGTAAAAAATGGTCATGAATTCTCTGTTTCGCAACAAATAAGAATAATTTAGGTTCACCAACACTTTAGTTAACCCAGACTTCATAAAACCCCAGGGATGCCAATAAATCCTGATGTAGTGTTACCCAACTTAATTTGTTCGGTAGTATTTCTAAATCTAATAAAAGCATGTCATAAACAGTTATAGAATATTTACGTTTTTCAGTTTGTAAAAGTTTCAACCAGTATTTAATAATGTGATAATGTCGACGTGTCACAAAAGAAGATCGAGCAAGTTCACCATATATAAAATCATTTTGTGTTGTTTTCTTGACCCCTAGCATCTTCTTACAAAATTGTATATGAAAAAAATAGTATGATAATGGACCTTTGGAAACGGCCGAGCACGACACATACGAAATATTGCAGTCTCGGTTTGATTGAGACTGTTCATGAGCGGTAGTGAAATATGCTAGCTATCGCTCACGCCCTCTAGCCCCGGGTTGAGCAGAACTCAATCTTCATAAAATCAATAGTACACCATGCCAAAGATGGCATGCATACGGCGGTGGACATGGAGTTATATGCTTCCCAATGTCGTACGGCGTATGGTCCCAGTATCTAATAAAATTAAATGCCTCGAAGAGCGAAATAAACATAATGGAATTTAGTTCCCTTTCTATAGCACTTCCTTGAATAAAACCCCATACCTCGCTACTGTAATTTAATATAGGTAGAATTAATTTATCAAACAAATCTAACCTGTGTTTTGGTGACAAAAGCGTGAATTTAAGTAAATATTTATTCATATAGTATATATGTTGAATGTCATATATTTATTATATATGTCGAATGTCTTATATATAAATTATATATTTTAAATTTCATATATGTAGTATATATGTCAAATGTCTTATATATATATAGTAGATGTTAAATGTCTTATATATAGTATATATGTTGAATGTCTTATATATATAGTATATATGTTAAATGTCTTGCATGTATAGTGTAAAAGTGTTATCTATGTCTGTAAATATGTAGAGGATATTTGATGGATTGGAGTGAATATAGGATTTATTTTCATCGAGAAAGTGAGAAAACTTATATTTACACGAGTCCTTTAGGACGAGTGAAAATATTCGAATTTCCTCAGTTCTAGATAAAAATAAATCCTATATTCACGACAAAACAACAAACATTATTTTTATTATATACTAACAACCTTAACAATTGTATTAGATCTAATAAACAGAAGATAAATGTAACGCGCAACAACAATGACGTCAACAACGCCAACAAGTCAACAGTTGCGTGACGTCATTTTTTAAATTTTCACAGTGAAAATATAAACAATGAAAATATAAGGTTTTATTTTAATCATAAAATCCACTATTTCACTGGAAAGTATATAATAAATATATATATATGATCAAGACCTTTTCAAAAACATTGATGGCGTGGGACCTCTTCGACACAGCCACACTCCAAGATGGGGAGACAGGGGTGAGAATATAGATATAAAGATAAGGAAGACGTCCATCTGACGTGGATAATCGCCATTGAGTAGATATGTATGACCTTAGGAGACAGTTTAAAAAATTGTTATGCTTTCGTTATACTCCTTATATATGTTTCACAATAAACATGTACAGACATATAAATTAATGTTACAAATGTGTGAGCAATAACGGCAACAGGCATGAGCATGACTTACTCCAACTGTGATTAAACTACGCAACTGTTGATGCTGTATGTGTGTATGGTTTCATTTTACTTTAAACCATATTGAAACAGACACTGATATACACGCACTGAAGAACACTACCGATACCGATGTACAAGGCCGTAGTCATATACAAGTTCATGCAAAACATCTAAATTTACCTAAACAATTTTTACAGATTTAAACGTTGAAAAAACACAACTGGCTTAATGTAATAATTCATACCAGTCCGCCAATCTAATGTATTACCTTCACGCACTTTATGGATCCACACAAACTGTAGAGACAAATGCTTATTTTAGAAGGTATTGCACATATTTGGTTTTATCTTTGCAATAAATGGTTGCCGGGTTATTATCTTAGCTAAACAAAGCTATTACAATATAAAATGCAATATATCCACTGAGTGTACTAATGTACTAAGGTGCCAGTATCTTTATTGGGAACAATGCTGGGTTGCCACTTGACAGTACGTATAAACAATCAGTAGTGTTATTTTTACTGGTCCTTTGGGACCTACGAGCCAAATATAGGTGGCTTTGAAATAGAATACCGCTTAAGCCGGTGCTAGGGGGCGTGAGAGGTGTTGCTTCTTTCATTACTTCTCATGAAAAGACTCAATAAAACCGAGCCTGCTGCTTTATTCTCTTAATTGTTTTTGTTGCTCCCAAAGGATCACCTTTATTAGTATTTATTAATATTCATACTAGCGTTCGTTTAGTGCAGTGTGGCGGCTGTAAAAAGTCTACGAGCCCAATATAGGTGGCTTTGAAGTAGAATACCGCTTAAGCCGGTGCTGGGGGTGGTGGGGGGGGCATGAGAGGTGTTGCTTCTTTCATTACTTCTCATGAACAGACTCAATAAAACCGAGTCTGCTGCTTTATTCTCTTAATTGTGTTTTTTGCTCCGGAAGGATCACCTTTATTAGTATTTATTATACTACTGCTACTGCTGCTGCTACTACTACTACTACTACTACTACTACTACTACTACTACTACTACTACTACTTGTACTGCTGCCACTGCTGCCTCTGTTGCTGGTGCTGATGATGATACTGCTGCTACTACTAATACTACTACAACTTGTTACAATACTGTACCCTTTTATCAGATTATATTTAAGAAACGACACATACACATCTGGTCATAACACATTCAAATGATTGAATGAAACTGCCCATGCATTTATTTTAAGGTATAAGTTGTGATACCAGTATAGAGACATATGCTTACTTGTTCCAACATAATAACTTATTTAATTATCTAAAACCTAAATCTCAATCACTCAATAAGACTCATAAAATGACATCCAAATCGCCTACAGTCCCTATATTTGCCATTGAAGTAATTCGTCTTTCCGAAAACAGACACCGCAAATGCATTCGCTTGTAAGTTAACCCAGCCGTAAATAAAAGTGCATAAAGTCGCCACCTATCCTGTTTAACAGAGATAACCGTGCCATAGAAATAATTAGTCGTTTATCACGTAAGTCGTGCCATAAATAATTTAAAATACATACACTAATCAAACAGATAACGAGTGGCAACGCAACATCGTAAAGTTCCAGATAATTGGATTGTTTAACGCGAAACTGCTGTAACTTGATTTTTATTCAGCTGCCAAAGGCAGTTGATCCTTATATGGGATTTGTATCTATCTATGGTTAACAAACTGTGACTCATGTATGTAGAGATAAGCATTCTTTACAACTTGAATTACTAGAGAACTCGTCTAATAAACTGAATGGTATAAACTCATATTTTGGAACGTTCAGAGGTCCGTTTCGCCCATGGATTTGACTTTTTCGAATATCACTTTACTCAGGTCGAATGCGGCAATGTTTCCGGGATCTTTATATGTCCGGGATGTTTATGGAGCAAAATGAAATCGTAAGTGCAACTGAATGAAATCGCAAGTATTGGAATGAAATAAGTGTAACTGAATGAAATCGCAAGTATTGGAATGAAATAAGTGCAACTGAATGAAATCGCACGTATTGGAATGAAATAAGTGCATCTGTTTCAAATGGTCTTCATGGATGAAGATCCATGACATTTATTGAATCCATGAATATATAACGATAACGTTTAGCGTTAGCTCGGTTTTATTTATAATGCCAAAAACAGAAGCGAAAAAGAAGCAAATCAGCTTTTCCAAACCGTCACTTAAAGTGTTTCTTTGTTTTTTATCAATTAGCATTTGAATGATTATATCAGAAAATTAAATTCTGATGAAGGCTGTCAAGCCAAAATGTTAAAAAAAATAACTATCATTAGGGATTATAACAATAAAAGCTTGGCAAAGTTTGACAGTGAACACTATTGACGCTTACCGCATTGAGTAGTTATTGCATTTGATAAAAACATCAACACTTATTTCAGCTTGATAAATCTCAGATTTTCATTAATTATACAAGCAAGTGTATAATTAATCAGTTCACAGGCCCACAGTCATGTTTATTTACTTATCGGCTGCTTTTTTACGTTTGCGTAAACCTTTGCGTGTATATAATTGAAATATTTTCGGGTCCATTCCTCGAAATATAATTAAAACAACAAATGATATATGTAAGACGTTTTCTCTGCGTATTGAAACTGTTTTAAAAATATCCTATAAAAATCACAGCACCTGCATACTATAGCATGCCAGGTCCGCACTGCACAACAAAGGGCAAATTAACTATACAATGTAAAGGATAATTCACAAAACAAGGAGTGGTGAAAACTGGGTTACCGACTTGGAACGGTCAGTAGGCTTAAATCGATTTTAAGTGTACATAACCTCGCTATTATCCTGTATTCAGTCCTCAAATGCACAAAGAAATATAAAAAGATCGGACAGGGAAAGTAGCATTCAAGGAGGACAGTCAACCACAAAACACAGAAACAAACATGCAAACATACAAACAAGACGGCAAAAGTAATAATAAAAGTAAACGACACCACAAACACAAAAGGGTTGACAAGAGGGCTACCGCCTTGGAACGGTCAGTGGCAAAGTAGGCCACTGGGGGTTTAAGCCTGTTCTAGGGTGCACCAAACGTTTTAACAAGTTTAACAAAGATAGTATGAAAGTGATCATGACCAAGAATCTTACGAAGTTTATAAATCACATTACCATAGAAGTCAGGTTGTGATAGTTCTTGTCGCAGAAGAGTCCTTAAATTAGTTTAAATAAAACTTTGCAAAGGTTTTACGAAGTTTATTGTAACGGTAACCCTGATTGAGTAGCTTTTTAGTTATACAAAGATTACGAATATTAAAGTCCTCAACTCGAGTACAAGCTCTTGAAAAACGAATAAGTTGAGACACCCCATAAGAAGTTGCTCGGGGAACATCCCCATCCAAGTGGGGGTAATTAACAATGTCAAAATTAAAATCATCTTTCTTGTCATAGATTTTGCTAATTATTTCACCATTTTCAATCGAGAGATCTAAATCAAGAAAAGAAGCGTTATTATCAGATATATTTGCTTTATTAAGCTGAAGTTCTTTAGGATAAATATTATCAACCATAGTTGGAAAGAAAGGGTTGTCAATGTTCAGTATGTCATCCAGATACCGAGAGGTGTCATTAAAAGCTTCAACAACATCTGCCTGGGTATCTGGTGAAAGACTCAACATGAAATCTTTTTCATAGCAAACCATTCCAAGACATAGACAAGACAGTGTAAATGACTGTACATCCCATTAAAATGAAATCTCTAACCGTAAAGTATACATTCAGAGAAATTAGAAAATGATACACGTATATGTTATTTCGAAACTATATAAACACAATCAGAAACACCTCAGAATGTATCCAGAATTTAACTGAACAACAAAAGCTCTTGCAGCCAGGGAGCTGATTTTTAAATCAGTATTTTATGTATTAAAATTACACCTCAAGTTACTAATCCAGTATCATTACGACATTGTATGAATTAAAAAGTCCATTTTGTTTAATTCTCTTCGATATTCCACCATATGTTTAAATATAGTAATGACGCAATGTAATCAAATATTATTATTATGCTTTTGATCGATATGGGTGGTGGTGGTGGGGGTAGGAGGGGGTGGAATTCGTAGAGTTCGGGGGGGGGGGGGGGGGGGGGGGGGGTTGGTGCGCACGGATATAGATGTGTTTGCTCTATTGCACAAAAACGTAAAACGACGCTATGTCCGCATGTCGTTGTTTGTCAGCATTACTTTTTGTCAGCATAGTCTTTTTTAAAATAGTGCTTTTGTTTGCACCGCGCTTTTTGTGCGCCCAAATAGACGTTTTTGTCCGCGCGGCGCTTTTTGTCTGCGCTGTGCGGAAAAAAAGCGTCGATTTGTACGGCCTGAGTACAAAAAGGGCCAATTTAAAAAACATGCGGACAAAAACAACGCAAACAAAACACGCAGTGGATGGTTTGTTGTCCTATCTGTCACAATATTTCAAAATGCGCACCACACCGGCCACTAATCTGCATTTGATCACTCAATTATTTCCGGATAGCCACATAGCTTGCTTGGATTACATTCACACCACAGGGAATATTGTATCATATCATAATATACTAATCAAAATTTGCTATATTTCTTGTTGAAATAAATAGCGTTATTTCTATTTTACATGAAACTATTTAGGACAATGAATAGTCATATGATCTCATGACTTGATTCAAATTGTGGAATTGTTGAAGTATCAATACAATTATTATCTTTATTGTGAATTAATTCCATTGTACAGCATTTGGGAATAGCATATTGTTAAAACTAACCAGCGCTTGACAGAAGAAAGCTTGATTTCGTATAGATATAAAACCACGAATAACTTCCCTATTGAAATCAATATTAACATGTCAGGTATTAGTAAGTTGCTGACATTTCAAATCAAGAGTATGATAATGGACCTTTGGAAACGGCCGAACACGACACATACGAAATATTGCAGTCTCGGTTTGATTGAGATTGTTCATGAGCGGTAGTGAAATATGGTAGCTACCGGCTCAAGTATGTATAATACAACTGTCATTTTCATATAGAAAAAGAGCTTTACGTACTTATTTGAAGCCTGTAATAAGAAAGCAAAGAAAGTTTAAATGAAGAAAATACCAACTTTGATGTTTTGTTTGCGTAGGTGAAGTTGTCTATGGTGCGTTTCATTTTTCATTTGGTTTAAATCCTTTATTAGATCTAGAGGGCTTGTATTTCTCTACTAGTTTCAGGCTGTATGGTGTTTATAAGGTTTATTCTGCTACTTTTATCTCTTTTTTGTGTTTGTTGTTCCCAAGGGATCCACTTTTCAGTATTTATTGACATTCACACTAGTGTTTGTTTAGTGCTGTGTGGCGGTCGTAAAATATAGTTATATATATTGAACAGGAAATGATGACGGTTTGAACATTTCTTTTTACTATAACTGTGTCATAATGCAATATCTCGTATGCTTTCAACAATCATATTCTTTAATTACTGATAGTACATTCTGATCCTAATTAAGAAGGTTAAATATTGTCAGAGGAATTATAGTGTAAGCCTCTTTTGTTAAACAATAACATTCCGTAACACGCGTTTCCTCAAACTACCCGTATTAAGACTAACAAAAATACATGTCTCAATCTACCCGTATTGAGACTAATAAAAGTAGATAAATCTCGAAGTAGAACATGGCTCAATCTACCCGTATTAAGACTAATAAAGGTAGATACAAATCGAACTACTTGTCTCAATCTACTTTTAATAATACTAATAAAAGTAGATACAAATGGAACATGCATTTCCTTAATCTACTCGTATTAATACTAATAAAAGTAGATACAAATGAAACATGCATTTCCTCAATCTATTCTTATTAATACTAATAGAAGTAGATAAAAGTCAAACAAGCATTTCCTCAATCTGCTAGTATTAATACTAATAAAAGTAGATACAAATGGAACATGCATGTCCTTATTCTACTCATATTAATACTAATAAAAGTAGATACAAATGGAACATGCATTTCCTCAATCTATTCTTATTAATACTAACAGAATTAGATAAA
The DNA here is from genome assembly GCA_037043455.1 of Cyrtodaria siliqua. NCBI lineage: Eukaryota > Metazoa > Mollusca > Bivalvia > Adapedonta > Hiatellidae > Cyrtodaria > Cyrtodaria siliqua. The sequence goes on from JAWPHD010002236.1 coordinate 179,804, forward strand.
AGTTGAACATGCATTTCCTCAATCTGTTCTTATTATTACTAATAGAAGTAGATAAAAGTCAAACAAGCATTTCCTCAATCCGCTCGTATTAATACTAATAGAAGTAGATAAAAGTCAAACATGCATTTCCTCAATCTGCTCGTATTAATACTAAAATAAAAAAAAGTAGATAAAAGTCAAACAAGCATTTCCTCAATCTGCTCGTATTACTACTAATAGAAGTAGATATAAGACGAACATGCATTATCTCAATCTACTCGTAGTAATACTAATGAAAGTAGATAAATATCAAACATGCATTTCCTCAATCTACTTGTATTAATTCTAATAGAAGTAGATAAAAGTCGAACATTCAATGTCTCAATCTACTCTTATTAATACTTATATAAGTAAATAAAAATCGAACATGCATTGTCCCAATCTACTCGTATTCTAACTAATGAAAGTAGATAAAATCAAACATGCGTTGTCTCAATCTGCTCGTATTAATACTAATAGAAGTAGATACAAATCGAACATGTATTGTCTCAATCTACTCGTATTAATACATATAAAAGTAGATAAAATCGAACATGCATTTCTTCAATCTGCTCGTATTAAGTACTAACAGAAGTAGATAAACGTCGAACATGCATTTCTTCGATCTACTCGTATTAATACTAATAACAGTAGATAAAATCTAACATGCATTTCCTCAATCTGCTCGTATTAATACTAATAAAAGTAGATACAAATTGAACTACTTGTCTCAATCTACTTTTATTAATACTAATAAAAGTAGATACACATGGAACATGCATTTCCTTAATCTACTCGTATTAATACTAATAAAAGTAGATACAAATGGAGCATGCATTTCCTCAATCTATTCTTATTAATACTAACAGAATTAGATAAAAGTCGAACATGCATTTCCGAAATCAATTCTTATTAATACTAATAGAAGTAGATAAAAGTCAAACAAGCATTTCCTCAATCTGCTCGTATTAATACTAATAGAAGTAGATACAAGTCGAACATGCATTTCCTCAATCTGCTCGTATTAATACTAATAGAAGTAGATAAAAGTCGAACATGCATTTCCTCAATCTGCTCGTATTAATACTAATAAAAGTAGATAAAAATTGAACTACTTGTCTCAGTCTACTTTGATTAATACTAATAAAAGTAGATACAAATGGAACATGCAATTCCTCAATATATTCTTATTAATACTAACAGAATTAGATAAAAGTCGAACATGCATTTCCGCAATCTATTCTTATTAATACTAATAGAAGTAGATAAAAGTCAAACAAGCATTTCCTCAATCTGCTCGTATTAATACTAATAGAAGTTGATAAAAGTCAAACATGCATTTCCTCAATCTGCTCGTATTAATACTAATAGAAGTAGATAAAAGTCAAACATGCATTTCCTCAATCTGCTCGTGTTAATACTAATAGAAGTAAATAAAAGACGAACATGCATTATCTCAATCTACTCGTAGTAATACTAACAGAATTAGATAAAAGTCGAACATGCATTTCCTCAATCTATTCTTATTAATACTAAAAGAAGTAGATAAAAGTCGAACATGCATTGTCTCAATCTACTCTTATTAATACTAATATAAGTAAATAAAAATCGAACATGCATTGTCTCAAACTACTTGTATTCTTACTAATGAAAGTAGATAAAATCAAACATGCATTGTCTCAATCTGCTCGTATTAATACTAATAGAAGTAGATACAAATCGAACATGCATTGTCTCAATCTACTCGTATTAATACTAATAAAAGTAGATAAAAACGAACATGCATTTCTTCAATCTGCTCGTATTAATACTAACAGAAGTAGACAAAAGTCGAACATGCATTTCTTCGATCTACACGTATTAATACTAATAACAGTAGATAAAATCTAACATGCATTTCCTCAATCTGCTCGTATTAATACTAATAAAAGTGGATACAAATTGAACTACTTGTCTCAATCTACTTTTATTAATACTAATAAAAGTAGATACAAATGGAACGTGCATTTCCTTAATCTACTCGTATTAATACTAATAAAAGTAGATACAAATGGAACATGCATTTCCTCAATCTATTCTTATTAATACTAACAGAATTAGATAAAAGTCGAACATGCATTTCCGCAATCAATTCTTATTAATACTAATAGAAGTAGATAAAAGTCAAACATGCATTTCCTCCATCTGCTCGTAATAATACTAATAGAAGTAGATAAAAGTCAAACATGCATTTCCTCAATCTGCTCGTATTAATACTAATAGAAGTAGATACAAGTCGAACGGGCATTGCCTCAATCTGCTCGTATTAATACTAATAAAAGATGATAAAAATTGAACTACTTGTCTCAATCTACTTTTATTAATACTAATAAAAGTAGATACAAATGGAACATGCATTTCCTCAATCTATTCTTATTAATACTAACAGTATTAGATAAAAGTCGAACATGCATTTCCGCAATCTATTCTTATTAATACTAATAGAAGGAGATAAAAGTCAAACAAGCATTTCCTCAATCTGCTCGTATTAATACTAATAGAAGTTGATAAAAGTCAAACATGCATTTCCTCAATCTGCTCGTATTAATACTAATAGATGTAGATAAAAGTCAAACATGCATTTCCTCAATCTGCTCGTATTAATACTAATAGAAGTAGATAAAAGACGAACATGCATTATCTCAATCTACTCGTAGTAATACTAACAGAATTAGATAAAAGTCGAACATGCATTTCATCAAACTATTCTTATTTATATTAATAGAAGTAGATAAAAGTCGAACATGCATTGTCTCAATCTACTCTTATTAATACTAATATAAGTAAATAAAAATCGAACATGCATTGTCTCAATCTACTCGTATTCTTACTAATGAAAATAGATAAAATCAAACATGCATTGTCTCAATCTGCTCGTATTAATACTAATAAAAGTAGATAAAATCGAACATGCATTTCTTCAATCTGCTCGTATTAATACTAACAGAAGTAGATAAAAGTCGAACATGCATTTCTTCGATCTACACGTATTAATACTAATAACAGTAGATAAAATCTAACATGCCTTTCCTCAATCTGCTCGTATTAATACTAATAGAAGTAGATACAAGTCGAACATGCATTGTCTCAATCTAGTCTTATTAATACTAATAGAAGTAAATAAAAATCGAACATGCATTGTCTCAATCTACTCGTATTCTTACTAATGAAAGTAGATAAAATCGAACATGCATTGTCTCTATCTGCTAATATTAATATTAATAGAAGTAGATAAAAATCGAACATGCATTGTCTCAATCTACTCGTATTAATACTAATAAAAGTAGATAAAAATCGAACATGCATTGTCTCAATCTACTCGTATTAATACTAATAGAAGTAGATAAAAGTCGAACATTCATTTCTTCGGTCTACTCGTATTAATACTAATAACAGTAGATAAAATCTAACATGCATTTCCTCAATCTGCTCGTATCAATACTAATAGAAGTAGATACAAGTCGAACATGCATTTCCTCAATCTGCTCGTATTAATACTAATAGAAGTAGATAAAAGTCGAACATGCATTTCCTCAATCTGCTCGTATTAATACTAATACAAGGAGATAAAAGTCGAACTTGCATTTCATCAATCTGCTCGTATTAATACTAATAGAAGTAGATAAAAGTCGAACATGCATTTCCTCAATCTACTCGTATTAATACTAATAAAAGAAGATAAAAGCCGAAAATGCATTTCCTCAATCTACTCGTATCAATACTTAAAGAAGTAGATAAAAGTCGAACATGCATTTTCTCAATCTAATCGTATTAATATTTATAAAAGTAGATAACAGTCGAACAGGAAATGTGGCATTTACAGAGCGCTGTGGACCGAAAAACTCATTCTCAAATGTCTGAAGAAAGTGTTTTTTTGAGGCGATATAAACTGTTGCGTTCAAATTTGACAGGACTATTGCCACCTCAGTTTTGTTTAGTTTATCAATTTGGTAATGTTAAATGTATCAAGATTTTCGGACATTTTTTTTTTCCATACAAAAAATGGAATGGAATCATACCTATTTCAATTTGATCCCATAACTGTACTGACACTCACGTTCCCGTGTGTTTATCAATTCCGCCGTAGTGTCAATTTGAAAGACAGGTGATGTATTTGAAATGTACTTGAAATATCTCGAATTGGCACTATGCTTGACGTACAATAATACTTCATTCCAACCCCCTCCCCACCCCCACACATAAAATAACACCTAGTTTCTGTTGCGCTCTGCAATACTAAGAATTCTATAACAGATATTTCAACAATATTTCTTTTTAAAAACATGTTTAAAAACATTTTTACTGAAATAAATAGATAACCTATGTAAAACTAGCTATTAAATGTTTAATTTTACAATATGTGTACTTCTTATGCCGACATTAAGGTTTTATTTCATACCCCAGCCAACCCCGTTTTTGCTTCTTTGAGAAGGAGTTGGATGAGGTATGAACATTATAACTCGGACCATGTAATGCAGTATGGCGTGCTGTTGTTTTTTCTAATAATTTGCATATTTGAAAATCATTATTATTAATTTTTTCAATCATTCAAAGCAAATACTGTTTGCATATTACTAAATGTTGACTATATCGTACTAATGATATATTAAAACCTATTGTAGAATAAACTCGAAAGGCCGAGTACCAGTATTTATTTGTAATAATATGCAAATAGATCCAAAGTCAAAATAAATCTTGACTAATAAATCTAGGTGCTTATTAATACATCGGGTGTGCAGGGAGTGCGGACGTTAGAAGCAACAATAAACAGTGCTAGGCCGTTTCCAAAGGTCCATTATCATACTCTTTTTTAATGTTTGATAAATACTTCAACGTTGCTTTGTGTACCTTAAACTTTTTTTTTTTTTGCATACCTGCAATTGTAAAATCGGCTCTTCCCTTCACCTAATTTGGACATACCAACGTTGCATATAGGGGTAAACAGTGTACGAAGAGCTAACATCAACTCTACATCTGGTAAACTCATGCTTGGTGCATTTCCAGTAAATCTGATTAATAAGGTAATTGTTTCACTTGATTTAGAAATAATTCGTGCAAACAGCAACAACAACAACACAAACAACAGTGAACAAAAAACACAAACTGCTTTCACGTTAAATTAATAAAAGTAACTATAGATTAGCATACAAATCTCACCCTGTGCAAATGAATTAATCTTGCAGAAGAAATCCCCGAGTACCCATCCTTCTGTTAGATTATTGACCAAGTGGACCCAAGTGCACATAACCGTCACTAAAATATCAGACACCGCCAAATTCACAATGTAATAATTAGTGGTTGTCTGCATTCGCTTATTCCGTGCCACTACAACAATTATCAAAAGGTTGCCAACCAGCGCCAAAAGTATAATGACAGCATACACTGATATCTTCACCGTTATCTCCCACACAGGTACATGTCTGATGTCACCCGGATATTCCATTTGACTGTAATCCATTTTACTGTAATCATAGTCCGGATGACTATAGTCACTGTATATGGAATCCATGTTATTGGTATTACCCTCCCTAAATGTCGAATTTGCTGTACCACTTAAGTTTGACATCTCCGCGTAATAGACATGACCGTGTGGATTCTGAGAAGTGATCTCTTCTGCCAATAAAGGACCAATGCTGTCGCTCACATACAGATCCATTTTGTTACTAGATGATACTTTTTACTTTCATAACAGTTTTAAATGTTCGAGAAAAGTATCAATGCTATTAATGCGTCCCTGTCTTGTTTATTGACATTAAAATTGTCAAATTAATATATATGCTACTTTATTTCTTATTTGCAGTAATTGTTAAAACTACATCTCATAGTACGTCTTTTTCATGTATTTACTTGTTTGCACATTTTCTTAAAAATATATAGTACAAACCCTGAAGTCAAACATAACCACTATAAAATATCACTTTTCCTCAAATAGTTTATAGTATCGGTTTTAAGTCCATTTTAATGTTCAGGTATAGCATACAAGTATCCGTTATTGCGAACCACTCCGCATCAATGACATCCCACATCTACCAACTGCTGCAGCGCGTGCTCGCTTTCCGATCAAGAATATCAAAACGTCAATGAAGCTTTTTTGTGTAATTGGTTCGCAGCACATCCGCGAGAAATATAACCGTCAGTGAACACTTCTATAATATACGATAAAACAAAACTAGTTTTAGTTGGTTAGTTGAGCATTCATTAAATACGAGCTTATATATATATAATATATCGAGAACCTTGCCTACGCATACTAGTATATAAACTCCGTTCATTTCAATGTAACGGAAAACGTCAGTATTAGCCCATATACAACGTTTGGTAAAGTCATATTGGTGGTGTAATGCACTTCAGTTCGGGGTTGGTGCAATCCACAGTTACGTCACAAGAAGTAAGTCACGTGATTAAAAAAAGCAGTAGTTTAGTTTCATTGTGAAAAATGCCCACGATGTTACGACAATATGTTTCTTTCAAATACATGTGTTGATGAAAATAGTTTATATATAGCATGTTAAAACCTAGGTTTTTGTTCTAATTATTATTATCTATATTAAAAAGGCAAATAGGTTATACGATTTTATTTGGATATATGTACTCGTTCTTGCATAGATACATATTGTTGAGTCCGTGGTCCAGTGGTAAAGCGTCGGACTCCAGATCGAAAGGTCGAAGGTTCGATTCTCGCCGTGGCCATGCTATTTTTCATTGAGCAAGCTAATTATTCCGCATTGCTTAGTACTTGCTCTATGTAGAAATCCATTGAGAGTAATTAATATAAGTTGCAAGAATTTGTTTCGCAATCGATGTTAAATAAATATGTTTAAATTAAATATTGCACTCCTAAAGTTGCGGAAGAACTCGTGCATATATCCCAATACAAATCTAATAACCTATAATTATTGAATCATTTATAAACCCATCTGTATGTATTATTGATCTCGTGTTTTGTAAAAATATATCAATACTAATGCATAGTTAAGCTAGTTATTGATATCACGACACGGCTGAGACGCTAATACACTGATTAAGTTATAGTGATTTTAAATGTGTTATACATATCCATATTCGAATATATTTTGACAAATCAACATATTTTCTCATCTATTGTACATGTCCGTTGTACGAATAAGACAATGTTAAATATTCTACGCGGACTGGCTCATATTTCCTTATTTTACACACAAACAATGAAATCCTTTCGGACCGTATCAGCTAAATGACTAGGAATCAGCTCCATTACCAGCCACTTTTGTCATTTAACTACCACTGCGTTATACTATGAACCGCACTCAATTTCATTAACCACGAAGATGGCAATAGAATAAGGTTATATTATAAAGAAAATGATATTAGCATTTTTATAGAGCCAATATCTAGTTATGTAAAAAGGTAAATGAGTTAATAATAGTGGAGTTTATTGATGATGATGATGATGATGATGATGATGATGATGATGATGTGACCCTTATGAACAACAGTATCTAGCTGAATCTATACACTACCCAACTTTTATAATCCGTCAATCAGTTGTTATGACTATAGCGTGAATACTAACAACTGGAAATCACCAAAACACATACCAATATTTTATGAAGTTTATCAACAAGGTTTTAATCCAATCAAGGCAGATTAAGTTTTATAAATCGCTAGCGATATTTGTTAAAAGACGCCAGTTAATATTTCAAATGAAAATAGGAATTTTTAAAAAAAAATATAATTCTTTGAAAATTGACCAATTATAAAAGATGAGTAGTGTATTGCTTCGTTCAACAACTTCTGAAATATATATCTGTCTTTGTCTCTAGGTCCGTGGGCTTTCATAGGAGATACAAGTTGTGTGAAACAAGTAGTAATTCCAATACTATCTCGCCAGGTACGCCTAGCGTTTGTGAAAAAGAGGCGTTATGTATCCAGACATTCCTGATTGTATCTCACATTATTTATGATATAATTGGTGTGACGGTATCGGCTTGTTTGCTAAAACGTAATTATGTCATTATTTTGAAACTGAAATATCCGAGTCTGAATATATCCTATGATTGAAACTCTCCAAAGCTCTATTCGAAGACGGCATTCTATTGTGAGTAGTCTTATTTCGCCCAGATTTTTTTTTATTTTTTTTTAAAATCGACGAGTATGGATATCTCTTTTTGGAAATTACGAACCTGTGTATTTCTTACGAGTTCAATAGTGGTCGAACAGTGACTCAATCTCTATCAGAGTCCCATGTGACTCTGTCAACTTCTCAGAAAACTTTTGGTTTTGGTTTAAACATATTTTATTGTATTTTTTAACAAAGTATGCAAATGGGTCGGGCCACAAGTTCTTACAACATTAGTTACGGCCCTTCCCAGAAAACTGTTTCCGATCTCATGATAATTTGTCACATGACCATTGCTAAAATATTAAAATGGCAAACAGAAATCAACACCATGACCTGACGCCACTAATGATACCGGGTGCTACTGATTGAGTATAAACAATCGAAAGAAACGCCGCTTATCTTTGACCTGTTTGATGTATTTACTTTAATTTTGAGAAAGTTGTGAAAGCTTTGAGGTTTTGGAAAGTGCTGGTTACGCTATAATGTAACATTATGGGTAAAGTAATGGTGGTGTGCATTTGGAATGTTTTAACGGTAGAGAGAGAATGAGAGTATACAATTTATTATCCGCAATATAATTCGGAGCCAAATCAGGTATATATTTACTACATTTTCGCATTTAATTTACATGTCTGTTTTTTTTAGTTAAACTTTTTATATAAAGCTGAGTCGGAAAAAAATAAGAGTCACCAAGGAGTTTTTCTTTTTATCGTTTTCCAAGATTTTTGGTATTTGCTCAGACGTTGACAGAGGTTGTATGTGAATGTAAGGAACGACAACTCTGTGTAGAGATTGACAGTTACCCTGACAGAATATGTTTCAGTTCACCCCTTGATAGATGATCTTTGAGAATTTGACAAAAACTCAATAGATTTTTATAACGTTAGTTTGAGCCAATACAAACTGAACTTGTCAATTAGCAGAACATGGGTATCGGCTAACTGACGCGTGTAAAATACTAATTTAATAATATTGAATGGCCGTTTCGGTAAATACAGATACGTTGGAAAATGTACTTTCCGAAATATATTTTATTTGACTACACTTTGTGTTCAATTAAACCTATACTGTTACATTCGCAGAAGAAGAACTTGTTCTGTTACTTTATTGAGGTTTTCACAACCGTTCGACATAGTGAATTTCCCTGTGGCGCAGGCTATTAAATAACTGACATTAATGGAATATAAAATAACGATAACGATGGGTAGCTCGTATGACGCTGATGAAACCTGTCCAAAGCAGACAATTAACTCGAAAACAGGAAATGGATTATTCCCGGTCAGATTTCAGAGACGACGATATGTCCCTCATATATGAACCAGTGAACAGATACCAAATAAATATATTTTTCTAAGCTCTAGATCTTGATTCGTCGATGAGATGCTATCGTTATGTAAAGATGATGCAGTAATTCTAAGTATGTATCGACTCCACCTAGCTAGTCAAGCGAGACAATACCCAGAATGTCCGAAAACGCGATTTGTTAATAGGGAACGAACGATCCGGGAAGTCCTCCAAAGAATTCAAATTATCTTAAGATTGTTACATGTTATACGCCTTCATTGATGGTGATCGTTCACGTGAAATAACCGATGTATTCTCCATTGTTCATTGTATTGATGATACTTTAATCGATTCGTTTATCTCTTGTGCTCAACAACATTTCACTACCACAAGATTCTAGACCAACGAACAAACGCGCTAATGCCGAGACATTATAGCCGTTCTAATGAAACTTCGAATGGACGTTTCTAACCTTGATCAAAGTAGAAAAAAAGATGCCCAGTTAATGCTAAATCTTAAAAGCGATATGGCAGCAGCTACAACTAATCTACGGTTGATTAACGCAACAGTATCTAGTATTCGCGCGAAATAGTCTACGAATATGGCAACAGTAAAATAGACAAACAATAATCTGAAATATGCTCATTGAGCTCGACGCTCTGTGTAATAAAGAAAAAGGTAAATGACGCAAAGCTCCCTGGGTCCTTACAACAGCCATCTGAAATTCGCGTACTGGAAACTTCAGATACCACAAAGGACGCGGATAAGTCAGTAGTTAGTAAAATATGGTACAAAAAGCAAATATGACTGTTAATACTTCTCTACCAGGAAGAGGAAAAATACAGTCAACGGCTAAGAGAGCAAAAACGTTTTCCCAAGCATGTTCACAGCCTAGTACTCCTATCAATACTACAAATAAAATGGTACTGCCCGAATAAAATAGCGCTATAAAAACTAGGACTAACACATTACCACCTCCAGTCACAGTAAGTAAAGCGACCGCGATGCGACTATCCCCGCCAACCGATTATATCAACAGAAATCGACCAACATACAGTAGCATCAGTCAGACTGCAGAGAACTCGGACAGCGGTACTGCCGATCATGGTCGCTTTAATACTGTGCGCAGGAAAATGATTTCGACATTTGTTCTTGTTAATTTTGAAACAGACGAACTGCAGGTGACCTACGATTATCTTGAAACCAGTTTGAAAATTACGCATCGGAAACTGTTTTATAATACCTTTAGCACATCTGCCAGACTTAATATCCGGATTGAGTAGACGAGATTGTATTGGGTGAAAGAAAGATAAAAATATCGGACAGGGAAAGCAGCATTCATGGACGACAATCAACCACAAAACACAAAAACAAACACGCTAACAGACAAACGAAAAGGCAAAAGTAATAAAAAATGCAAAAGACATCACAAACACGAAAGGGTTGACAATAGGGCTACCGCCTTGGAACAGTCAGTTTCAACAAAGGCCACTGGGGGTTTAAACCGGTTATAGGGTGCACCAAACCTCCTGTCATCCCATTAAAACAGGACAGTGTAAATAAAGAAGTCCCCGCCATGATTTAATCTCTAACCAACAAGGCAGCATCAATAGGCAATATTAGTAAAACACAAATATGCTCGTGTAAATATAATACAAAAAACAATAGCCTAGAAAGCCACAATGAAGATACTCAATGATTTGGCAGAAGCGGGAGCAGCAAGATAATAAACCATTAAGGGCACGACAGGAAGGATCATAGACAAATATCAAACGCCACCGTCCCAATGGGCTTTAGGTAGACGTCATCATATGGTCCACAGCCAGCATTCAAGGACGACAGTCAACCACAAGTCGTAAGTCTCATATTAAGTGTCCAGGTACATTCTGAAATACTATGCACCGCTCTTATTTTGAAGGGTGTTTGATAAACTGGACAACATGATAGCTGTCTTAAAGGCGTAGGCGGGCTATGCTATTTGCTATTGCAAGATCATTTCTATTGGAGTAAGGAAGGTTTTATTTCCCGATGAATCCTACTGAACATAGTAAAATCCGCGTCGCTATTAACCCGATATAGCCACGAGTGCGATCACATCGTTTGGATAGATTGTTTCACTTGATTTCACCATATCATGTTACTTGGCAATGACTGGGGATCTTTCATAAAGTCATTTACAATATATAGTTTATGAGAGGTTTTCAACTTATAACGTAACACTTTTGTTTAAGATTCTATTTTTCAGCGGAAGTGATTCTCATAAAAAATGCGTGATTTAATTATGTGAAACTGTCATTTAGAACGTATACAATTAAAAAAAATCCAATTTCACGCGGCTCGTTTTAAATAACATTTTGACTTAGGTGCATGCTATTTTCCAATTTTAAGCCTATATGTTCTATTGCCGTATAGTTTTACCTTAAACCAAATAATTCCACAACATGCATATCATTATTGTTTAAAACTGAGTTTGCATTTTAAATGTGATCGTATGTTTTATTTTAAGACAAAAATATCAATGTTGAATTGAAAGTTCTAATTTTAGCGCAATATTAAGAAACTAAAAAAATGATAGGACAGCTTGCTCGTATGTTAGCGATGATTTGATAAATTAATCAAATTAATCATTTTATTTATACGACAAAAAATGAATAGTTCTTTTTGCTGTTTTATCACATACCATATAAAGATATATATGATCATAATTTTCTTTTTTTTTATATAATTATTTGCACATGTGTTTTGTCGATCACCATAATTTGTATAGAATTTAAGCAGAGTTTAGAGCTAAATATGTTACATGTACTGCTGACTGTATCTTTACTTTGCATAAGTTATTTGATATATTACGTTCGCAGAAGAACTTGTTCTGTTACTATTTTGGGTGTTTTACAGGAGTTCGATTCCATATAGTGAATTGGCCTGTGGCGCAGACTGTTATCATAACTAAAATTAAGGGAAGGTTTTTCGAGTTCAGTTTAACAAATATCACAAGGCGAAAATATATCACTGATTTTGTTTTGCAGAACATTTGCTAAATACTGGTCAAGTGGGAAATGCTGTTGAAACGAGACAGATATTTTTATAAAAAGCTATTTACGGTTATATGCAGACGATACTAGTATCCTTGCAGACAACCCTGCAAAAAGAAATATAACAAGAAAAGGTATAACACATATATTATACCATGGGAAGTACGGACTGCATGTAGATGTTCTGGATCAGGGATCGTTTTGATAGTGAAGGTCACCGGCACCTTGATCTTTAAATGAATAAGGATAAGGGTCATGTACTGGTCATGAACAACCATTCATCCTTTCAAGTTGGAGGACCTAGATCCATCAAGTTTGTAGTTGTTGATAGGACATCGTATTGATAGTGAAGGGCACCGCAACCTTGACCTTCGACCTAGTGACCGGAAAATAACAAGAGGTCAATGACCTTGAAGCTCTACTGATTGATTTTGATTTCAGGAAGTAGTCGATACAAACTTGCTTTTTGAAAATCTGTTTTAGCCGTAGCGGCCATTTTGAATTTCCGGCCGACCTGAAATTTTGATTGGATCAATTAGACATCAAGAGCAGCTTTCCTGTGAAGTTTCATGAAACTCCGTCAAGTAGTTTCAGAGGAGTAGTCTCTACAAGTTTTCATTATATAACTCTATGTAAACAAAGATGGCCGCTGAATGCCATGTTTAACATTGAATCAAAATGATGTTCGACTCCTATAACCATCATGCCATGCTGATCATTTTAGAAAAAGTCCCATATCAAAATCTCTTGTAGTTTTCAAGAAGTAGTCGCTACAAACTTATTTTTTAAAAATCTATTTTTAGCCATGGCGGCCATCTTGAATTTCCGGCCGACCTGAAATTTTGCTTAGATCATTTAGACATGAAGAGCAACATTCATGTGAAGTTTCATGAAAATCCATCAAGTAGTTTCAGAGGAGTAGTCGCTACAAGTTTTCATGATATAACTCTATGTAAACAAAGATGGCCACTGGCAGCCATGTTTAACGTCGAATCAAAATAATGTTCGACTCGAATAACCATCATGTCATGCTGATCATTTTAGAAAAAGTCACATATCAATATCTCTTATAGTTTTCAAGAAGTAGTCACTACAAACTTATGTTTTTAAAAGTCCCATATCAATGTCACTTATAGTTCTCAAGAAGTAGTCGCTACAAACTTGTATTTTAAAAATATATTTTTTGCTTTGGCGGCCATCTTGGATTTCACATCAACATGAATTTTGGCTAGGATCAACTAGACTTTATTGGGAATATTTCTGTAAAGTTTCATGAATATCCATCTAGTACTTTCAGAGAAGTAGTCGCTACAAATAAAAGTTTACAGACAGACGGACGGACGCCGCACCACGGCATAAGCGATCAGTGGAGCTAAGAACAGGTTATCTACTGGTCATGACCAACCATCCTTTCAAGGTTGAGGACCGTAGGACCAACCGTTGTGTAGTTATTGATCGGACATCTTTAGATAGCTAATGTGACCGCGACCTTGAACTTTGATGTATGGACCCCAAAATGAATAGGTGTCATCTAGTTGTAATGGTAAAGCGTTCTTCCAAATTTGGGGGCCCTAGGTTTAACCATTCTGTAGTTATTGATCGGACATCGTTTCGATAGTTAATGTCAACACGACCTTGACCTTTGACCTAGTGACCCCAAAATCAATAGGGGTCATCAACTGGTCATGAGCAACCATCCGTCTAAATTTGGGTACCCTTCTGCCAACCATTCTGTAGTTATTGATCGGACACCGTTTGGATAGTCAATGTTAGCCCGGATGTGACCTTTGACCTGGTGACACCAAAATCAATAGGGGTCAAAATGAACATGGCGCCCCGACCACACATTGTTGCGGGGAGCAATAATTTAATAATTGAAGGGCACTGGCTTAGTCGTTGCTGGGGTGATTTACGGAAGAATAACCGTGTGACAACCTGCCGTAAGGATGAGTATTACTACCTAGATTTAACGGTCATGATTGAATAATTGGTAGGGAACTGAAGAAGTGAAGGGACACTACAAAATCTGAAATGAAGATTCCTGTGCATCCCTTTAAGTGGGGTGCATGAGATGTTGTAGATTTGGCGGAAAGTGACAAATGAAAATAGGTATTTTGTTGAAAAATATGTTTAATATACAAAAACAACATTACTGATGTGGAAAAAAATAATTGTATGTACAACTCAGTGTGTCAGGTCCCTGCCAAGACTTGAACTTGAATCTCTTTTCTCGAAAGAAAAGTGTGTTTCCTTACACTACAGAGATCGCCCAGACATCACAGAAAGGGTGTACAAAACTAAGCGAAATTAATAAAGATGTAGATCAAAAGAATGTCAAACTAAAACTAGAAATTGTTATTGTCCATGGGACAAAAACGTATGGCTCCCCCATTGCCCGAACTGACATAATGGACGACTCTAGGTCCAATCGTTCTCATTGATCTGAGATCGTTTTGATATTCAATATCCCTATGACTGTATCTACAAACTGAATCAGTAATATTTATTGGTCAACCATCCTTCCAAGTTTGAGGACCCTAGGTCCAACCATTCTCTAGTTATTGATTGGACATTGTTTTGTTATTGATTGGGGATCGTTTTGATATCAATAGGGGTCATGTTCTGGTCATGACCAACCATCCTTCCAAGTTTGAGGACCCTAGGTCCAACCATTCTGTAGTTATTGATCGGACATCGTTTTGATAGTCAATGTCATCGCTACCTTGACCTTTAACCTAGTGATCCCAAAATCAATAGGGGTCATCTGCTGGTCATGACCAACCATCCTTACAAGTTTGAGAACCCTAGGTGCAACCATTCTCTAGTTATTGATCAGACATCGTTTGATAGTCAATGTCACCGCGACCTTGACCTAGTGAACATCGATTTGATAGTCACTGTCACCACGATCTTGACCTTTACCTAGTGACCCCAAAATCAATAGGGGTCATCTACTGGTCATGACCAACCATCCTTCCAAGTTTGAGGACCCTAGGTCTAACCATTGTGTAGTTATTGATCGGATATCGTTTTGATAGTCAATGTCACTGCGACCTTGACCTTTGACCTAGTGACTCCAAAATCAATAGGGGTCATCTACTGGTCATGACCAACCATCCTTCCAAGTTTGAGGGCCCTAGGTCCAACCATTGTGTAGTTATTGATCGGATAGAGTTTTGATAGTCAATGTCACCGCGACCTTGACCTTTGACCAAGTGACCCCAAAATCAATAGGGGTCATCTACTGGTCATGACCAACCATCCTTCCAAGTTTGAAGACCCTAGGTCAAACCATTCTCTAGTTATTGATTCGATACGTTTTGATAGTCAATGTCACCGCGACCTTGACCTTTGACCTAGTGACCCCAAAATCAATAGGGGTCATCTAATAGTCGTGATCAACCATCCCTCTAAATTTGAGGACCATAGGTCCAACCATTCTCTAGTTATTGATCGGACATCATTTGTGACACAGACAGACAGCACAAAATCAATATGGCTCCCCTCCAGACTTTGTGTGGGGAAGCCATAACTATCACAGAAGGTTATTAATACCCTTGCAAACGCATAACCCATGACTTCATGTATATGCGCAGTTCCACTTCATACTGATGCTTCTCACAATGTTTGGGGTATGACAGAGGTCACAGTGACCTTATTTTGGTATGCGACACCCAAATGTAGCAACATACCAAGTTTGGTATTTCTAAGTGTTATTGTATTGAAAATATGGTCCGGACAAGCATTTTCTATGACAGAGGTCACATGTCAAGGTCACAATTACATTATTCTGGTACGCGACACATCGCTATCCCAAGATGTATCTAAATACCAAGTTTGCTATCTCTAAGACTTAGTGTTATAGTATTGAAAATACGGTCTGGACAAGCATTAAAGCAAAAGTACAATTTAGGGTTCACATTTCATTGATCAGAGCATTAACACATCTTTACGATTGTTCACGAATACCAATGGTTAATTTGTATGGGCTTACTAGGCCATTCGCCAAATTGCATAGACGAAAAGTAACCTGAACTGGCATATGAAAACCGTAAGAAATACACACCAAATTCGCCAGACATCGGCGGTCTGGCGAATCCAAATTTCCGACCGATTTTGTCTAAAAGATCTCGGAAAATCCCAAATTCTAATTCACAAAGTCTTTCACTGTTTCTAAGCCACTATCCCGCTGAGTGTTTTAGCTAATTAGTGACAATCAATTTAGATCGATAAACTAATTATGTCAGCGTTTAGTGAAAACCAGCGTTTATTGAAAACCAAATTGTCGGTGCAATAAGACTCTGCCCACTGTTACGCCTCTTGCTGTCAATCAACTTGTTTGTGTCCCCGCGCTCAACATTATCTGTCATATAAAGTTGTGACATTATTCACAGATTTAACTGCGTGATCGAGCCGGGTAAAACATTAAATAATGTGACGCCCTCTAGCGGCCAAAATGGCTGATCAAAACAGAAAATTTGAAAATGTTTGCTTACGAATTAGCCAGAGATACTCAGCCCGTCTGTGTTTTTGAACTTTACGATCACTGATAAGTGTTAAAGGAACACATGGCAATCTTGAGTTTTCAAAAACTAGCAGCGCCCCGTTAGTTTTTATCATTAATGTTAATTGTAAGAATTGTATTAAGCCATTTGTTTTTGCATATTATTATTTTTTATATTATTGCATCAGTAATATATTAAAACTTATAGTATAGTAAGACGAAATAGTGAATACTTAAAATTTGATTTATTTAAATGTAACCAGGTTAAAAGTAAAAATGATACTGGATATATAAATTGTGACACCCATTTCAAATACTGCAAGATTGCCATGTGTCCCTTTAAGTGCCTACAAATTAGTTGTACACATGGTAGCGTTAACTGGAACAATGGCAAGTGTGAACCGGTGTTTAATCGGCAGTTTTTGAATTGGGTTCATTTTATGGTTGATAATCAACATGAAACAATACAAAAGGTGCGATTACTCAAAATAATGGTGTATGTAGCATTTCTGAATTTGCAGCGCGGTCTTTCTAGATTCTTTGGAACTCGTGTTAGTTGAACTTGTATATATGCCTCAGTTTAGCCTTACATTTTTTGAATATATTGCTATTTATTTTATTTCTCTGCATGTTAGCATATTGAAATGCATTTAATGAAAATACTAAATGGTGAAAAGAGTCTGCATTTTTGTATTTTCTCATTATATATGCATGCATTCATTCTGTCTTTTTTTAAATTTCAGTCTTTACAATTTTTAAAAATTAAAATTACATTAAATTAAATACAATTTTTCAAAGTTCTGAACTTTTTCCCGGTATGGGAAGCATGATATTATGTTCTTTAATGGGGCATAACACCGCCAAAAGTCATTCAACTGGAACACAACAATGACATGCACAACTACACATGGCACTAATCATCCCTGCCATTGTATCAAGAGAACAGAAATGTGACAAAGTTTGTGTATTAAAACTTTAAAGAATTCCATATCATTAACACAACAATGGCAATGCAACTAGGCTTGGTATAGTTCTATGACATAAAACGTCACAGAACAGAGCTACAGATAAGCAACGTATTTGCGTAAATTCCCAGTTAAAACTCCCTAAATTAGGCTAAATACACAATTAAATTACTTTATTGGTGCGTACCAATTATTTGTAACAAATTAATTACGCAAAATAACCGTTTTTGTCAGCATATCATATTTTATCCATTACCGTGAAGACGGCCAATATCAAATGGAATGCATCGCCGTTTCCAGTCAATTCTCAAATAAGCAAGACATTGAGATTGGCTAAATGTGACTGGTTATCAAGTTTATTTTTTTCACTCGAAAGTAAATCCTTCAGGAACAAAAATATTGTATTCAGTCTAGTCTATTTTTAATTATTCGGCATCACCGAAGCACTCAACTTTCTCTGTATGTCAACATTGCTAAAAGAGGCGCAGGTCTTTGAACTCAGTGCAAGAATATTCATTATCGCTAAATATTAATAACTAACTCAGAACACAATAATAACTAACGTTGCGACGTTGAGTCACGACGTCAATAAAGTGTTGCCGACATCAACAAAATGAACATCATCCGCCAATAACGTTTAATAAAGCGAATATTTGTTTGCCATAACGTAATTTAAAATGTAATAAATAGATTATTTAACTGCTGGGATCGACTATGGGTAATCCTTTACTAGATGGTAGATATGCTTTGTTTTTTTTACTCACACGCATGCGCCCGTTCGTGAAAAAAACTACACTTGTCACTTGCCCTGCCCATAATGTCACTTGCCCCACATTTAAGAACACTTAATTGCCCCAAGAAATGGCGGTGTACCATTATTCGTGTTAAACGTGACGGACCGCCGCATAATTTGGACCATTATACTTAGAAAAGGAAGGGCGAGTGTATTTTATGAATTAGTTAATACATTGTATTTATTGATATAAAAAAATCAAATGCTTGCATTTTCTTCTTTTGTGTCTATTACATCTTTGTGTTACTTAAATCATAAAATGATGAAACAGTATACAAAGTCATTTTATTCCGCCCTCCCACCCCACCCGAATCCCCACAAACACAACCCCCCATCATGTTTGATGACCATCCAAAAAAAATGATTGGCAGCTAGAGTATGGAACTTTTAATGTCACAGTGTGTACAATTAACCAGTTGACAGAAAAAAAAGAAGCTATTGTATTCATTTAAAGGTGCGACAAGCAAAGAAACAAGACAAAAACGTTATTAAAAATATTAACTTGGTCCCCAATTTCTGCAATCACGTTCCTACGGCTTAGTATTTTAACTAAAGGGAATTAGATGAAAGCAAGAGGCGTGAATAGGGGTTTCCTTATTAGGGTTCCCTAGGAATTGTTTGAGAAGTAGTAGCAGTAACCTTATTTATCAAAAGCGAAAGTTCAGAACTTGAGAAAAAGTTTTCGTGATTTTTCTGAAATCGCGAAAACCCATGACATGCGCATATCGCTAAGTTATGCAACTTATTTGTGTGGTATGCACTTCCATATACGTTTAATTACAGACTATATCAATGAAATACACCAAATACCTCATAAAATCGCATTGATAAACGAGTGCTTTGAGTAAAAGAAATGTGTATTTTCGTTATGAAAAAATCTTCGGCAAAATTATCTAAACAAAAACATAACGTCACGTGGGCCTGTCAGTCATTATTTTGACACATTAAATTTGCAAATTAAGAAAGAGTTTTCTAATTTGATTGGTGGAAGGTCCAGATTATTTGTAAACTATTTCTGAAAGTAGCTATGTTTATGGTTGGAAGGTCACGGACATAATTGCCGCGATTTCATTGGCCAATGGACACACGTCTGACAGTCGTGTCAGGATAAGTTGTTGTCAAATGGTGTGAACTGCGCGTGTGGGTTAATTAGTTGTTTATTGAAATAATGCCACAAATTAAGCTGCCTGGGGCGAGATTGTTGACTGTACCGAAAGTTGTTTGATCTTATTAACACTCGCTAGTGGCGAAAAACAGCGGCCATTTTGATTCAGTTATCAGAATGAAATTCTGATACGGCTAGTTTGCCACTTGATTTGTTCTGAAATGGAAATGTCCGTCGGGCAAGTGGCGGGCAACCAGATTTGCGAAGGTCACTTGCCCGCACCCAAAATCCACTTGGTGTGAACTGCGCGTGTGGGTTAATTAGTTGTTTATTGAAATAATGCCACAAATTAAGCTGCCTGGGGCGAGATTGTTGACTGTACCGAAAGTTGTTTGATCTTATTAACACTCGCTAGTGGCGAAAAACAGCGGCCATTTTGATTCAGTTATCAGAATGAAATTCTGATACGGCTAGTTTGCCACTTGATTTGTTCTGAAATGGAAATGTCCGTCGGGCAAGTGGCGGGCAACCAGATTTGCGAAGGCCACTTGCCCGCACCCAAAATCCACTTGCCCGGGGCGTCGGGCAACCGTATTTCCGGAACCCTGGACTCCAGTCAAGTATGCTTAACACTTGGCGACCGCAGGGTTAAGTTTCCAAAATGATATGGAAACAAAAGAGCACAAGATGTTTCGAAAGATAAACATTCAAGAAAAATATGTCTGTAAGTCTCCTGAAACATGAGTCATACTCAAATATCCTAGACACATTCAGTATACACAGGGTCTGATTGATTCTCATGTCTGCGTCAAGGTATTTTGTTCTTCTTTTAGTTTAGATACTACAAATTACCAAATAAGCAAACGACGACTAGAAACGTCAGGGAATGTTTATGCACACACAACCTTCCAATTGTTCACTCGAATTTTTAAACATGCAGAATACGTAGTCTAGATCATCTGCGACGCTTGCTTGTTTACAAAATTATCAGGCGTCGAACATAATCAAGACTAATTTCATGTAGATCAATCCGTGACAACCCAAAACATTCATAAACTAAAAATGTATGCTAACTTTATTAACACGTATGACAGTGGAGTGTGTAAACTTGCACATATTCTACTTACGATAAATTGTCTCGATCTAACTGGAGCACTCTTGCTGCACAAAAGAAAACAAAATGGATGAATCGCCGGTTCAAAACGGAAATGGATTGCTATGACGTCAGGCTGTTCCAGTAACACATTACTTTCATAAAACGCCTCCCGATATTTCGCGATATACATGCTACTCCTGCAGTTGAAGACGCAGTATGCAAACTTCCCTAAAATACCTCAGGCTTGCGCGAGCCAAAACAATGCATTTGTACACGTATGACACCAACTATCTATGACATTGACACCTGCATATCCCCCACTTTTCAAAATTGACTGCACTTACTACTGTCAGAAATGTTATAACATAATGCATTCCTTTCTGCATGTTGAGTTAGCTATCGTAGAAACAGCAAGTGTGTGTCACTTTTTTCAGAGGGTTACCGTAAAGCATATTTACATATATTTACATATACGTATACTAACTAAATGTTACCAGTGTGTGAAAGAAAACTCTGTAAAACCTTTAGAGCTGATGAAGGTATTTTTAAACTATGGAACTGTTTATTTTAAAACAAAGACAAAATCAAACAAATAAATCTTGCATTCGACAACTCAAAGTTTGTTTACACTTGCACGAGCCTGACTTATTTTCCGTTTGTGTAACATGTACAGCCACACAAAAAAATAAGGCTTCTAAGTGCAAGTTATGTATTTACTTATAAATAGTAGTGTTACTGACTTGTTTTATAAATGATCACAACTCCGTATGTAAATTATTGTATTAAAGCAGTAAAACATATTAGATATTTGTAAATCAATGTCTTATTGTGTAAGATATATTTCATGTTGACATACACTTTTATAATTAATGTATGACACCTTTTCTATCAACATCATTCACAGCCTTATTATTGACGATTTCTAAAAGCACCGCATTTGAGCAATCAAAAGGCGCTGCATTTTAGAATACCAAAGAACCAGAAGTCAAACCGAATGATATCCCCTTCAATATACAACACAAATTTATGATCATGTGTAAAATAAACACTGCCTTGTCTGTTGAAAAGTTGATTACATACCAGCAAATGTTACTTGTACTCATGGACATCTAAGTTTCAATTAACATTCGAAGCGCAAAGCAGCCGTCGAAATTAGCACAATCCCGAGACTGGTAAAATGCCTGACAGGCTTGCCTAATATCCAAGAACACCCAGCAAATGTTACTTGTACTCATGGATATCTAAGTTTAAATTATCAGTCGAAGCGCAAAGCAGTGGACAAAATAAGCTCAATCCCGACAATGCTAAAATGCCTGCCAGGCTTGCCCAATATCCAAGAACACAAGCCCAACGGGCTTGTTGATTTGCCGCTCGTTTCGACAGGAGAAATTGGAATCCAGACGAGGGAACTCCATTAACCAATCGTCCGAGAAACGTTTTACTAGGAAACAGAACAACAAGGCAATTGTTCTTACATAGTTTATTAAACGATGAAATGCAGTAAATAGTCACAACTATTTAGCAAAATTGGAAAAATACAAGAAAACACTTGCTTCGTTGTTATTTTGTTAAGGGTTTCCGTTTGTGTTCTGGCCAAAAGTATGTAGTTCACAGCACAAAAGCAAAATCAATCGGGTAATGTCCTCGAAATTTAATGCTTGTGTCCAATGATTACCCATTTTCATTTTCTTTTATTGAATATTTTTGATTGCCACATGGCCGCATGGAATTCAAATTTTGGCCGCACAGACCATTTTTACTCGCCACGGCCGACTGCGAATTTGTGCCCCTGGCACACAAAGAGGCAAAACAGCATGAACACATGAAATATATATATATAAGCAACAAAACTGAATCACTTGCAACATACCTAAGTCAGGTGGCACGGTTTCAACAAGTTCTCGCTGGAGGGAACAAAATCAACTGGCTTCACCAACACTGCTAGGACTAGTACGAGGCCTGCTGAAAGGAGAGAATATTTGATATAATTATCTCCCCTTTATAGACATTAACAGCAGCCCAACATTCTCTGCTTTGGTTTTTTTTCCCAGTCTGACACACAATAAGTGGATAATCATAAAGGAAAATTTTAGTTCCCTGTCCAATTGCTGCTATTGCAGTGCACAAGACAAAACGAGTACCTGTGCATATCCGAATACTTAGAATAACACAGGTGCGCATAAACTCATTCTACTAATACATGATACACATTGAAATGAATTATCAATTAAAACCCGTCATTCTCCCCATGACAAACATCAATCAACGATACCACTCTCCTTTACTCATGACCAAATTGGGCAATAAACCAAACTTTAATTCTCAAACTCCCCAATCATCTTTTGTTTACTTGACACTTAGCATATACTCTGCCAGACATAACAAAAGCTGTGTGTATTCAGGAGCACGTAACCCCCTTTACTGCATCAACACACCTCATACCTTCAGGCAATTACACAAAGCCTCACTACATAGCCATTGGCATAGGAGTATTAGGACAACCATCCCGTCGAAATGATAGTGCTGCTAAGGCAGCATTAGATTTACATATATCTAATACCAAATTACCTTATACTGATTTTAAAAATTGTATTAACACATATATTCGTAACTCTTGGCAAGCCGCTTGGGATTTGTCAGTTAACAATAAACTCCATTCAATTAAACCGTTACTCGGAGAATGGCGTTCTTCTAGTAGACCCATTCGTCGAGAGGAAGTTGTCCTAGCCCGGTGCAGAATAGGGCATACACGTTATACTCATTCATATTTATTACAAGGTGAGCAATTATCAGAATGTATACCCTGCTTTGCACCGTTAACAGTCAAACACATATTATTGGAATGTGTAGACTTTGATCCTTTGCGTCAAAGGTACTACAATGTTAATACTATGAAAGAGTTATTTGATACTGTAGATTTTAGTCTTGTTTTAGATTTCCTGAAAGAGATCAGACTATATAAATCATTGTAATGTGTTCTTATATATATTTACTTGTTTATATACCTGTTGACGGGCATTTGTTGATTTACATACATAGTTTAAATTACACCTGATCATCCCTTATTTTTTAATAGTTTTATCTTTATATATTTACATTAATTTTTAATTAATACTTCATTTTTCATAATTTTTTGCGCACAATATGACATGTTTATGTGTCGACGTGCCGTAAAACACCATTCATTCATTCATTCTTTCAAGATGGCTTCCAAAACAAACGTGAGTGACAGATCTTCCACAACAAACATGAGTGAGTGACAGATCAAACGCTACTTAGTCGACGCATGCACTCTCGCATAAAACTAACAATCTTCACAGGTACCCGAACTTCTCTTCGCATTACTACATTTACAACCGTCACAATAACAGAATATCACATCTACTTACCTTTCACCTCAACTGTTACAGCCTTGAATACTTCCTCAAACACGACAAAAACAATGCCGGCTTCCTAAACTGACAAAATCGCCTGACGCGCATGCGTACTCGCACAAAAACCAACAACATCAGTTGGCCTAGATCACAAGTTTATACATCACATTGGTAAAATAATTCTTCATACACACACCAATCACATCAAACTTTCCCCTAAACCGTCCAAGTAAAACCAGAATTTCAAAACTGTACACACACACTCTGTATTTTCAAGTTCATCACGACTGACAGTCAGTCGCGACTGACCACAGGCAGTCGAGAGCGCTTGAGACAAAAATACATTTAACCAATACATCATCTCACAACTCAACATATACACGTACCTACCTTTCGTCGCGAACTTTTGGACAACCGTTACTCACGAGCTCTAATGCAATTCGTTTAATATCCTCAATCGAAATGCTCACGATATTTGACGCTGCTGCAATAACAATGGCGTCCTCAATATGTCTCTAAAATTGTCTGCGCATGCGCGGTAAATGTGACGTAGGCGTTAACACCAGATTTATATGTACATATTAGTATTCATCCAAGAGATAGCAACTTATGTAATACCAAATTCAACGTCCCGTTCATGAATCTTTCTTTATCCACTACTGTCTTTCCGTACTAAAAAAAGATCGAACAGGGAAAGTAGCATTCAAGGAGGACATTAAACCACAAAACACAGAAACAAACACGCAAACAGACAAACAAGAAGGCAATAAATGCAAACGACATCACAAACACAAAAGGGTTGACAATAGGGCTACCGCCTTGGAACGGTCAGTTTCAAAGTAGGTCACTGGGGGTTTAAACCGGTTCTAGGGTGCACCAAACCTCACACTTACCCTACTGTCATCCCATTAAAACAGGACAGTGTAAATAAAGAAATCCCCGCCATGATCTAATCTCTAACCAACAAGGCAGCATCAATAGGCAATATAAGTAAAACACAAGTATGCTCGTGTAAATATAATACTAAAAAACAATAGCGTAGAAAGCCACAATGAAGGTACTCAAAGACTTTGCAGAAGCCAGAGCAGTTAGAGAATAAACCATTAAGGGCACGACGAGAAAGATCATGGACAAACATCAAACGCCACCGGCCCAATGGGCTTTAGGTAGGCGTCATCATAGGGTCCACAGCCTGTCCGGTCATCGTACAATTACAGAGGAAAGTATAGTGGCGAACTGTAAAAGGGTCCACCAACAAGCATGCAGTACTTTGCAAAATGATAGGGTCATAACCTCTTTTGATAAACTTTTTAACAAGTTTAACAAAGATAGTATGAAAGTGATCATGACCTAGAATCTTACGAAGTTTATAAATCACATCACTATAAAAGTCAGGTTGTGATAGTCCTTGTCGCAGAAGAGTCCTTAAATTACTTTTATATTTGGAAAGAAGATCAGGGTTACGACAATAAAATTTTGCAAAGGTTTTACGAAGTTTATGGTAACGGTAACCCTGATTGAGTAACTTTTTAGTTATACAAAGATTACGAATATTAAAGTCCTCAACTCGAGTACAAGCTCTAGAAAAACGAATAAGTTGAGACACATATACCCCATAAGAAGTTGCTCGGGGAACATCCCCATCCAAGTGGGGATAATTAACAATGTCAAAATTAAAATCATCTCTCTTGTCATAGATTTTGCTAATTATTTTACCATTTTCAATCGAGAGATCTAAATCAAGAAAAAAAGCAATATTATCAGATATATTAGCTTTGTTAAGCTGAAGTTCCTTAGAATAAATATTATTAACCATAGTTGGAAAGAAAGGGTTGTCAATGTTCAATATGTCACCCAGATACCGAGAGGTGTCATTAAAGGCTTAAATAACATCTGCCTGGGTATCTGGTGAAAGACTCAACATGAAATCCCTTTCATAGCAAAATAAGAACAAATCTGCGACAAGTGGTGCACAGTTCGTACCCATACGGATACCAACAATTTGTCTATAAACGGTGGTTCAACACCTGACGATTTATATTATTACATGCCATAAATGTAGTATTTTCTCTAGCGAATGTTTTTTGAATAAGAGAAATTTGCTTGTCTTTAATAATGTGATATGGTAAGGTTGTATATAGTGTAGAGAAGTCATAAGTGCTTATTGATGAAACTTGACCTTTCTTAAAAATTTGATCAAGAACGTCTCCTGAATTTTTTATAGACCAAAATAAATTAATCTCAGAGTTTTCATAAGTTTTATCACAATATAATTTAACGTGATCTTTAACGGCAGTAAGACAAGAAGTTCAAAGTTTGGAGATGTTTGTTGTGGTGCAGGCACTATAATTCGAAATAAAGCGAGCCTTATATGGATTTTTATGTAACTTAGGAATCCAGTACATAGTAGGCAGTTTATTTTGCTTGTCGTTTACACTAGCCTTGAAAGTAGTGCATCGAGTGATATGTGCGGAAACAACATCATCCTCGGTAGAATTGGTGCTGCCGTGTTCCAGAGATAAAACATTGACGTAATGTAGGCGTCAAACAATAATTAAATTATTAGCTGCTTTATCTGCAGGAACTAAAACAAATTTATTATGAAATTCCTGAATTCCCGATTTTAAATTACGAAAGGAAAACCTAGGTCTCGGAGGAAGTAAAGAGGTGTTAGCATTATAAAAGTTAATACGTGTATCTATAATTTTCAGAATTGACTTTTTCCAAGTAGAAAGTGACTTTGGGTCCGCATGCTCTCTACGACACCATTTGATACTAAAATCTTCAATGGAGTGGGCGATCTGGGCACGACAGGCATTACAATTAATATTTGAAGGTAATCTCTATATTTAGGACCTTTCGAAAACAAATGCCGAATACGTTTATCAATAATATCAAAATTACCAGTGATGGCATGACCTGCTGGAGCATAGCAAAATTTTGATGTGTTGCATTCACAATCCTTAGGAGTATTATGTACTATATCAAGGTCAGAAACTATTTTGTTGTAGTTGAACATAATAGTTCTAATAGGCTTTTTATACTTATAACAAATTACAGGACTTTCAGAATTTTTGAAATATGTTGGAATAGAATCAACTACATGAGTTTCTCGAAAAATACTAGGCATGTTAATGAAATCAATACCTTTGTTAATATATAGTAGTTTTAGAAAATGCCTGACGTGATCAGACTCCTTGTCAATATGGGGTCGGAGATCATGTTGTGTATAGCTTTGAACTATGGAAGCAGTGTTATACAAGGGATCTGTACGAATGAAAATTTTGTCGCCTTCCTCGTCGATCAACTTTAGTGATGAAATGGACAAAGAGGTAAGCCGCGAAAGCATAGAGTGCTTTCCAAACTGTTTAAAAATGGTATGTAAATCAGCGACAGAAATAATTACACGCGATTTACGTTTGATGTTACTATTACGCCTAAGACCATGAGACCTAGATTTACGCTTTCGGATAGAAAATATAGAAAAAATGTCAATATTAGGATCTTTAGAAATATTTCCTTCTTGATAAATAGTGTCATTAAGGCCGAGTGGATAAGATGTCTGTAAGTTTTTCATCACTTAAGTTCTGCAATATGTATAGCTTTTATTTTAAAGCTTTTAGTAGCATCATTATCAAAAAATATATATTCAACCGGTTGAACAGTTACGTTATTAAAAGTATGACCTGACTGACGAAAGTGTTGGTACAAGTAATTTTTTAACTTTTTAGGATTACTTGCATTATTTTTGTGTTCACGAACTCGAACTCTAAAGCCCATTGGGACGGTGGCGTTTGATGTTTGTCCATGATCTTTCTTGGTGGGCCCTTAATGGTTTATTCTCTTACTGCTCTGGCTTCTGCAAAGTCATTGAGTACCTTCATTGTGGCTTTCTAGTCTATTGTTTTTTTGTATTATATTTACACGAGCATATTTGTGTTTTGCTTATATTGCCTATTGATGCTGCCTTGTTGGTTAGAGATTAGATCATGGCGGGGATTTCTTTATTTACACTGTCCTGTTTTAATGGGATGACAGTAGGGTAAGTGTGAGGTTTGGTGCACCCTAGAACCGGTTTAAACCCCCAATGGCCTACTTTGCCACTGACCGTTCCAAGGCGGTAGCCCTATTGTCAAACCTTTTTGTGTTTGTGATGTCGTTTGCATTTATTATTGCTTTTGCCTTCTTGTTTGTCTGTTTGCGTGTTTGTTTCTGTGTTTTGTGGTTTACTGTCCTCCTTGAATGCTACTTTCCCTGTCCGCTCTTTTTATATTTCTTTTCATGGCACAATAGTATTGTTTGTGCCGTGTGGCGACCGTAAAAAGTCTGCCCGTACATCCAATCAATATTGTTATTTTTACATCCTACAGGGATTGTATGACATTCATTGATCCAGTTTTTCCTTAAACACGTGTGTTTCATATACCGCGTTGAAGGTTTTGTGCTGATCGACATTTTGGCCCATTTTATTAGGGTTTCCTTAACTTTCCTCATTATCTTGTATTAGACACTGATGTCGAGTTTTGGACCTCTTTTAACAGTCCGTAAGACAAACAAGAAGGCAATAAATGCAAACGACATCACAAACACAAAAGGGTTGACAATAGGGCTACCGCCTTGGGACGGTCAGTGGCAACGTAGGCCACTGGGGGTTTAAACCGGTTCTAGGGTGCACCAAACCTCACACTTACCCTACTGTCATCCCATTAAAACAGGACAGTGTAAATAAAGAAATCCCCGCCATGATCTAATCTCTAACCAACAAGGCAGCATCAATAGGCAATATAAGTAAAACACAAATATGCTCGTGTAAATATAATACAAAAAAACAATAGCCTAGAAAGCCACAATGAAGTTACTCAATAACTTTGCAGAAGCCAGAGCAGTAAGAGAATAAACCATTAAGGGCAAGACAAGAAAGATCATGGACAAACATCAAACGCCACCGTCCCAATGGGCTTTAGGTAGGCGTCATCATAGGTTTCACAGCCTGTCCGGTCATGTGTTTAATCATCCCTTAACATTTTTATGATTATTGCGAAACATAGAGAAAGAATATTAATTCGAGCATAACAAATAATTTTGTATTCTGTTCTCAAAATAAGACCCGATTCACTTTCAGCATCGGACCAAATCAAATAGAAATCCCTATTAAGTATAAATACTCGACGTTTTTTCTTGAGAATTTTGAAACAGACGTAACTGCCGGTGATTTCTACGAATATCTGGCAACCAAGGGTGTGAAAATTACGCATCTGAAACTTGTTTATAATACCTTTAGCACATTTTCTAGAATTAATATACCAAGTGAGTACGACGAGATTGTATTGGATGAAAGGTTTTCACCGAAGACGCAAAAACTTGCATAATGAGAATTACACTCAGAAGGGTCATGAAATATACAATGATTTATACAGACGAAACTATCAAGATGATAGTGATTATAAGCATAGGTCACGCGACTCTTATGAACATGAGCCTCGTCACAATCGGTATTATGAGGATGACAGATATAGGGAAAACAGTATAGACGTACGTAACGACAGCAACAGCGAAACAAATGAATACAATCCACATGATTTCTGGTCGGACAAGTTGAAACGTGACCAACTTGATCATTGCCCGTGGCCTGGTGGTCACGATTATTGAATTGTACAATATCATTAGTGCACTCTAAAGACGTATATTATAAAATTAAATGCTTCACAGTATGCGCTCGTTGTATATATATTACTTAGTTATTATTACTTAGTTGTAGCTATTAGGTGGAGTGTACGTGGTATTATGTCTTCAGCGTACCCACTTACTTGCATGTTGCAAGACTACAGCATTGGTATTGCTTTAACATGTGAACACACATTTTTTCAATTCTAAAGACTTCTTAAACAGTATTCATCAAGATTATTCTCGCTATCTACTGAGACAAATTCTTAAAATATGTAAAGTCGTGCAACATGTGAGAAAGGCTGTTCAGCTTTTCTGTATAAATCTCACCTTCAGCCATATATATCAAGAATCGATGATATTGAAAGCAAATGCATTATCGGCATTCGGGTGAACCTGCACTACAATAATCCGTTATATATATTGTGTGCCTATTTCAGCGCAATTATATATTTTCAAGAAGCACTTATTGAGTTACATGCCCTTACCTCTTTCTATTCCTCCAAAGGTAACGTTATAGTTGCTGTAGATTTTAACGCACAACTCATTAATGACACGTTTTCTGTAAATAAAATGGCCTCTCTCCTATAAATCTATCTCTTAAAAGAGATGGCCCTGACTACAGCTGTATACCTACGAGAGCAATTTTCGACCAGGTAATATAGCCATGGTTTATAAAGTTTACAATACTGGACGAATCTACAGTAGTTTTCTCCGATCATCTCCTGTTTATTACTACTTGTGATGTACATATATATACTGCAAGTGCGTTTTCATTCACTCGTGTGGGTATAGCATGGAACAAAATAACGGACACGCATATAGCTGAGTTTCAATGCGAAATAGCACTACAGTTACAATGCACAGAAACAGTTGACTCTATTTCGACCGTTATTGTAGAAGCTCGTCATTGTGCAGCCGTTAAAACACTTAAAAAGAACAAGTATAACAAACATGCTAAGCCGTATTGGATTCAAGATGTCAAAGAGGCTGACGCTTTAGCTAGACACTTCCGACGCATCTGGTTATCTTAGGGTAAACCTCGTGGTAATTTGAACGAATGATATCTTAATTATAAACGTGCGAAATACCAATTTCGTAGAATCCAGAGAATAGAATCTGAAAAATCGCAAGATTAAATGCACGCCGAATTAGATGAAGCGGCAGAACGTGATTATAGGTTATTAGGGAAATTGCTTCGCAAACGCAACTGAACCAGTCCAGTCACATGCCATGAGCTAATTGTTGATGGAGCAAAATATAGCCCGGAAAGCGCTGTTGTTGACGGATTTGCCGCCTACTTTAAAACAGTATTGGAGGAAAGTAAGAAAGGAAGTGCTCTCGAAAACATTGTGCAATCAATAAAATCGCCCATAAAGGACGTTGAGCCGGAAAAGAGTGCTGTACATTTTACAATATTAGAGTCCAATATCAACCACGACGACATCTGGAAAATTGTGAAGAACTTAAAAGAGGCGCAAAGCGTGTGGTATCGATAACATTCAGAATGAACATGTAATCTACGGGGTTCAAGTAATCATTCTTTATATAATCATGTTATTCAATAAATAAAGCACACCGAATCCACTCCCGTTTCATGGCAAACGAGTACAGTTATCCCAATCTTCAAAGGCGGTGGCAAATCTAAGTCTGATCCCGGCAACTATCGGCCAATAGTTACCGTTGCCGTGTTTCGCTAAAATGTTCGAAGCCTTGACAGGCTGTCGAGCTAACTCTTAATTAAAAGTGAAACCAACAAAATATCAAAACTCGCAATAACATGGGTTCCCAGAGAATCTAAGCTGCATTACAACCGGGTTCAATTTGACCGAGACACTATTCTACCTACTTGTATATAACAGCAAAGTATGCGTTGCTTTCCTCGACTAAAAAGACGCGCTTCATACAGTCTGGCATGATGGTCTGTTTCTGAAAATAGGTGAACTCGTTGTTACAGGAAAGGTACCATCAGAAACTGTTATGATTCCCTAAATTGCACTGTGCGCATAAATGGGTATACGTCAGAGTCCATACCAATCAAAAGTTCTTAACGGGGTTGAAATGTCAACTTTTCTGTACTTAGTATTCATTAATGTTCTCCTCCTGCAGCTAGAAGAATCAATATATAGTGCAAATAATTGTATAAGTAAATCTGGTAATCAAACCCTCGCCAACTAAATTGCTCTTATTGCAACTAGCCCTCATAACCTCCAAATATTTTGGACATTATGTACATGTACGCCAAAACATGGAAATTTCATATAAATGCTTCTAAATTGTGTGTAATGACATTGGGTTCCAAGAAAAATGCGATATTGCCAAGACTGTTATATGGCGATTGCTATCTCGAAAATGTTGTATGTTGTCCACTTATGTATTCACCAGGACATGTTTCTCAAAAGTAATGACTGTACGGCCGAACGATATCAAAAGTCCAAGAATGCATTTCACGCTATGATAGATCTCGGGGTTTCTTCGTACGGCTTAAATCCGCTGACCTCAATTAGGCTTTACAAACAGATAGCTATCCCACTGCGCTTTATCGATGCGAGCTTCAAAATCCTCTACAAGTATAACTTGCAATATATTGTAAATGACTTCATGAAAGATCAAAAGTCATTGCCAAATAAAATGATATGGCGAAATCAAGTGAAACAATCTATCCAAACGATGGTATCGCACTCGTGGCTAAATAGGGTTAAAAGCGACACGGATTTTTGTCAAACACCCTTCCTGATAAGATCGGTGAATTTCAGAATATACATATATTCTTACTGAGAGACTTAAATTCTTACATGACGTTAATAAGGATGTAAGCCTAATCTAAAGTATAAGTTAGAAACTTCCGAGCAAATACCGTTCACATGTAAAGTCCTCGGCGAGCCACCTCGGACAGATATTGACAATGAATCGTACAATCAGTTCTCAGTGGGAGCGCCAAGCCGCCGCGGAGGGATATTTACTTAAAAACGTCACGCGCAAAAAAGGTAAACAAACGGCGTTTTGAGCAGATTTCAGGATGGCGGTCAAATTGACACCAGTGATGTAAATTGTATTTAACTGACAATGTACAATGATGACACATATAAACAAATGCATCAATTCGTTTGTTACAGAATGAATTTTAAGTTTTTACGTGTTTTGTCGATTCTGTTTTATTAAAAATACGATTTCTAGGCTTTTACAAATTACCGATCGTTTCGAAAATGTATGTGAAATTTTAGCTTTTAATCAAATTGATAATTACAGTTTGTTCTTATAGCGAGAAAAAAGACGAAAGCATTAAAGTCAAGAAAAAGTCTTCCTCTACAGGCCTGTAAAATTTCATCAAAATTTGGAAAAAGTTCTTTTTTCTACCCAAAAAAACGTTTCATGACCGTTCATAAAATTACACACAGAAAAGTGAGACTCTCTTCAAACGTGTGCTTCAAAAAAAAACACTTTCAGAATCATATTTTTATCACTACAATTAAAACATAATTTATACAAGCTATTTCCTTATAAAATAACCATCATTTTCATGGCCTACTTTTAAAAAAAAATTCAGGTCTATGTTGTGTTATTGTGAAAATTATTTCAGTCAACAAACATGCGAAAGAGCAAAATGTCAGCTGTTTATTTTTTTAATTTTGTATCTTGATTTGTATGAAGATTTTAACAGCGAGAAAAAAGACAAGAACATGAACGATGAGTTTAATCCTTCCTCTGACATTATGTGAATTTTCAAGCGAATTTGAAAAAAGTACTTTTTTCTACCCAAAAAAACGTTTGGTCACTGTTTTACGCAAGCGTTTCGAACACTGTTTTTGTGTAGTTTTGTTACACGGCATGGAATACGGCATGCAACACATCGGTCAGCTCTGTGTGTGATATATTCTGAAATTACCTGATATATTGTAGTGAACAGACAGTCGATAAGAAACAAAATATTTATGCTATCATGATATATTTTAAATACGATTGTTATTGAAAATATTGCAAAAAAATCAATACCTTGTTTCCCCCAAGACCACATTCCAACACAGAAGTGTGACGTCACAATGGTTGTACTAGTATAATCACAGGGTGAAAAGGTGTACGCTGACAATTTTTTAAATCTTCGAAAGGACGTGTGTTTTATTTATTTATTTTGGTCGAAGAGCCCTTTAAAAAAAAGTATCATTGGCTATTATCCTTTCGACCCATCCACCCCCGCCCCGTCCCCCCACCCAGCAATTTTTTTTTAAATGGACAGAATTAATCTAGAATGCGAACTATGATTTTAAATGTATTTTAAAGGCCATTTGGATTGTCGACGCAAATATAATATGAACCAAGGCTTTATTGATTTGAACAGCGACCGCAGAGGGAAGTAAGATGGGTGAATAGTCCCATTAGACATGCCATCACCAGGGCTCCAGCTCCTTAGGTTCAAGGCCTTTTCCACTGTGTACCCGAGGCCTCTTTTTTGAAAGTCTGTGAAATAGCATCTTTGAAACAATCTGTGTATTAAACCGTGCCAGCGCCTTTACATCTGAGATAGCAAGAACACATGATTGGCAATCGACCACTTACATGTATGTGTACCCTGCTGCACCCCCTTCCCTCCCCCAATCCACCGCCACCACACACACACAGTTTAACTCATCTAAGTGGTGTTCGGGATCCCTCCCGCCCTCACTCCGTTTAACTTATCCTAGTGAGGTCATGCTACCCGTATTAAGTTTGTTTGTTGATACAATGCGCGTTCTGACGTATATTTCAGAGTTATAAAACGGTAGATAAAGGTAAGTACACACATGTACCTGGAAATACCCCCTCCCCACCCACCCCCCCCCCCCCTACAAACAAACCCCCACACCGAAAATACCTCCTCAATTGTTATAGCATTTTTGGACTTTTTTATATTTTCGATTTCCGAGTTCGGCTTAGGGTCGGGCGTACCGTGCTTACGCAGAGCTACGCCAGTGACACCTACCATCTTTTATGAAACTATATTAGTACCAATCAGTAAGGGATGGGCAGAACCCTGCAGTCTATAGGGTAGATAGGCTCGCGAGGTTAATAACCCTAAACTAAGTATTCTTTTGTAGAATTTTTTTTCAATAAAATTCGGATTCGGCCGGGTTAGCGATGACCAAGACACTTTCCCTTAGTCTCCTCCGTCGGATGGGGA
Source organism: Cyrtodaria siliqua (assembly GCA_037043455.1). Lineage (NCBI taxonomy): Eukaryota > Metazoa > Mollusca > Bivalvia > Adapedonta > Hiatellidae > Cyrtodaria > Cyrtodaria siliqua. The sequence continues at coordinate 214,934 of JAWPHD010002236.1, forward strand.
CGTAAACCGGGCGGTCCCGTGTATCGGTTTATCCTCCGAGCACGTTAAAGATCCATAGGAATCTATTCGATAACAAGAGTAGGGCAGGTTCCCAGATTTCTATGTATTCCTTCCCCTCTCTAGGGCGGCTCTAAATAACCTATACTGTGTTGATGAGCCTTTAAACAACATTCAATTCAATTAAAACGTATATTTTCTCGTGGTCAAGCTTGTATGTTGTCTCACCATGGGATAAATAAGAGCTATTAACATTATATATTTACGCTGCAAGTTGCAATAGGAAACACACCTATTTTTGTTTGGCCTTACTATATTTAACATATAAATCGGCTACTGTGCAGATTCTTCTATTTTTCAATTTTCTAACGTACTTAAAATTTTAAGATGGTCGCCAAAATGAGAAAAGCATGAAAAACAGCAGCGTGTATTATAACACACAAGTCTGTCATGTGCTTTTGTCAGCAAGGACACTTATCATTCCTGATTTATTTTAAATGGATTGGAGGCGGTCTGGAAGACTGTAGGCGTCTATTCAAATACGTAATGCGTTTCATTTTCATATTCAATGTACATAATATTATGCTCTAACCATAACTTTGCCAAAATAAAAATCATGTCAATAGCATTGAATAATTGCTAAGGAAGAACTTAATACATATTTTCATAGAGTAAGACGAACATGTGTGTTTCATGAACATAGGTAATAGAGGATCTTACATGAGAGCTGACAGAGCTTAAAGTGAACCCTAAGCGTCTTCCATGTCCACTGGCACAGATATATATATTATAGGGAGGTCAAGTGTAGTTTAAATGTTGGATATACTCAGTACCACCGTTTATAGACAAATTGTTGGTATCCCTATGGGTACGAACTGTGCACCACTTGTCTCAGATTTGTTTTTATTTTGCTATGTAAGAGATTGCATGTTTAGTCTTTCACCAGATACTTGTCAGATGTTATTGAAGCTTTTAATGACACCTCTCGGTATCTGGATGACATACTGAACATTGACAACCCTTTCTTTCCAACTATGGTTGATCATATTTATCCTAAAGAACTTCGGCTTAATAAAGAATATATATCTGATAACAACGCTTCTTTTCTTGATTTAGATCTCTCGATTGAAAATGGTAAAATAATTAGCAAAATATATGACAAGAGAGATGATTTTAATTTTGATATTGTTAATTATCGCCACTTGGATGGGGATGTTCCCCGAGCAACTTCTTATGGGGTGTATCTATCTGTAACTTATTCGTTTTTCTAGAGCTTGTACTCGAGTTGAGGACTTTAATATTCGTAATCTTTGTATAACTAAAAAGTTACTCAATCAGGGTTACCGATACCACACACTTCGTAAAACCTTTGCAAAATGTTATTATCGTAACCCTGATCTTCTTTCCAAATATAAATGTAATTTAAGGACTCTTCTGCGACAAGGACTATCACAACATGACTTCTATGGTGATGTGATTTATAAACTTCGTAAGACTCTTGATCATGATCACTTTCATACTATCTTTGTTAAACTTGTTAAAAAAGTTTATCAAAAGAGGTTATGACCCTATCATTTTGCAACGTACTGCATGCTTGGTGGTGGACCCTTTTACAGTTCCCCTCTATGCTTTCCTCTTTAATTGTACGGTAACCGGAGAGGCTGTGGACCCTATGATGACGCCTACCTAAAGCCCATTTGGACGATGGCGTTTGATGTTTGTCCATGATCTTTCTTGTCGTGCCCTTAATGGTGTATTCTCTTACTGCTCTAGCTTCTGCCAAGTCATTGAGTACCTTCATTGTGGCTTTCTAGGCTATTGTTTTTTTTGCATTATATTTACACGAGCATATTTGTGTTTTACTTATATTGCCTAATGATGCTGCCTTGTTGGTTAGAGATTAGATCATGGCGGGGATTTCTTTATTTACACTTTCCTGTTTTAATGGGATGACAGTAGGGTAAGTGCGAGGTTTGATGCACCCTAGAACCGGTTTAAACCCCAAGTGGCCTACTTTGCCACTGACCGTTCCAAGGCGGTAGCCCTATTGTCAACCCTTTTGTGTTTGTGATGTTTTTTGCATTTTTTATTACTTTTACCTTTTCGTTTGTCTGTTTGCGTGTTTGTTTTTGTGTTTTGTGGTTGACTGTCGTCCTTGAATGCTGCTTTCCCTGTCCGATATTTTTATCCTTCTTTAATGAATTCATAAGTCATTCAACTGACAAAGTGATCATTTGTTTAATAGGCATGTCAAACATATAATACATACTGGTAATGGCTGTGAGTGAAATGTATAAATTATTGGTGCAATATTATCAACAGTTTAGTAATATAATAATAACTATTAGCTTTGCAATATTCTAGTATTAATATTAATGATTGCAAAAATGTGAATTATGTAGAAAAACTAATGGAACGCTGCAAGTTGTTAGCTTTTCAACAAATCAAGATTGCTGTGTGTCCCTTTAAGGTCCATAATTAATACGTTAATAAAACAAGTTACAACCCTATGCTGCTGTTATTTTTTAAAGTTGTGTCACAGGATTTGAACATAGTTCAGCATCAACATGTATTCTCCGTTATATGTACACGTAACAGTCAGTTCAATAAAACTGTGTATTTCAACGTCTCAAATGGAATGAAGAGTGTTTTTTTATTGAGTATTAAATAAGCAAAACTACTTTTCACATCACTAAATCGGCATAGATGACAGCGCTAAATGCATGTGGGAGGAAACCAGCATGCACAGATCCTTTTGACAAACTTGAGTGTCAATTAGTGTTGAGAACAAAAACTGTAGATGTAGTTCAAGATAAGCGATTCAATTTATTGTTCAATACTTGGATCCATTACAGTTGTATACCGTAACCTTGTGTTGTGAAAATGGCAGCATCTTGTCTGAAAAATAAAGAAAATGCAAACATGGAGTATTACAACTTAAATATCTGCTTTACATGAAATACTAAAACTTGATCACCTTTAATAATATACAAAATATGTATTTGATATAGGACCTATACAGGCCAAATAAAATAAAAATTAAACCTGTGTTTACATATCATTGTCATATATTTAGACCACAAAAACATTAAATAAAGAAAAATCTGACTGGCTGCAGGCTTAAACATATTAAAACAGATTATAGTATTTTTTACCTCAGAATAACTGATTATTATTTTATTCCCAATAAAAAGAGGAATCAGCAGTGTATTAAGGGTGTTGGTCTGGTTTAATACAGTAAACACAAAACTGTATATTTAATTCGGTCTTAGTCAATGTAAAATTTACTGAAAAAGATTACCAAATGTTTTGTTTTTTTATTACTGAGAACGTATGTATTGTTTAAGATCCTTTTTTATGCTTTAATACTGTCTCTCAGTTCTACCTTTCAAGGTAAGGTTTCCAGGTGTTTTAACCAGATTTATCTAATTATTATTATTATTTATTTATTTTTTGCATTGATGTGAAATGCTTCCCCACCATACAAATAAGTTCTGCTTACAAACCTCTATGAAATCCATCTTGTTCTTGTGAGCTCCTCCAACCTCACTTCATCCAACCAAGAGTCGCATTTCAGATCAGAATATGTAAGATGAAGGCATCATGTCTGTGAGACTGATGTCTCCCTATGAAAAAAATAATGACACAGTGTACATGTATAAACGCAATTGCCAAATTTCATTTGGATCTGAACATTTCGCTGAAATTAAATAAAGTTAGATAGATCTATGTATTCAATTCTTATTTCTATGTACTGTTACTTAGAAAATGTGTTCATCAGGGCTTTTTTCCACAAAATTGGGAAGAGGCCCAGGCCTGTCCATTTTGGGGAAAAAAGACGAGCTTATTTCTCATTTTGGGAAAGATGTAAGATTTTACCAATTAAGTAAATTTGACAATACTATGCTTTATTTATATTTTCAGCCAACAGTTATTATAATTACTGTTTATCAGTCAGAACTTACTTCACAGACAAAAACACATTGCAGAATTAATGCTTTTTCTCAAATTCAGAGACACTGCTGCTTTCTGATTGGCAAATATTTCTGCCACAATTGGGGAAATAACAGTCAAGTTCTCAATTGGGAAAGAGGCCTTTTAGAGGTGTCTCTGTTACATAAGGTAAAAAAGCCCTGTTCATGGTACACAGATCACTTTAGCGGAGTCAGTCACATAAAATAGAACTGGGATGTAGTGTATATTTTGGTTTTAATTGAAAACCAAGTGTTGCAGTATTTAGCATTTCATTGAACACATTTTAAGTAGGGTTTGTAGAGAAAATATGCGGGAGGGACGTAGAAGAGAGGGGAAGGAGGTTGGGGATAGTGGTGTGGGCAGCAAGGCCTTTTAACCAATTTTTGGGAAGGGGCCTTTTGCTCTTAATTGGGGGTGGAATACATAAATGGGGAATGAAATTTCCAAGGTAAGTTTAAAAAGTGGGGAAGTCTCCATGCTTTTAAAAGAAATGAGAATGGGGAATGGGCCTTTTACAGGCCGCTTCAAAGAAGGATAAAAAATCCATGGGGAGGGTATGCGTAAGCTAACTGTGGGTAACTGTAGAGAAATGGGTGGCATGGATGTGGTTTAGGAATTGCTGTGTCCCATTGCCATGCAGCATATGTGAGGTTTGACACTGGCCATTACATGCATACCATAAGGTGTACCCCTTCACAGGGTTCAGGGCTGAGAGTCTCCCAGCGGTTTTGGGGAACAAGGGAACATATTTTTGGGGAACAAAGCAAAACGTTTTGGGGATCACCGGGTCGTTTTGTCAGAGAATTAGGGAACATGGACCACCCCCCCCCCCGCACCCCCCCCCCCCACCCCCTGGAGGGCGTCATGTCTATGGCTACAGGTCTTGTTATACAAACAAGAATGATTCTGATAGAGAAATCATATGAATAATTCAATGAAATCAACAACTGTCACGGCTGATCCAGTTACACAGTTTGTCAACATTAACACCATCGATGTGCTGGGCAAATTTCAAGAAAACACTGCATAAACAAACCAAAAAAAGAGTTGTACATGTACACATTTGAACTCACGTGTTATTTGCCTGCATAGTTCTAAGACAGTCAACTGTTTCCTTCATTACGTTAACCTGTGTATATTTCCAATTGTTTATCCCTGTGTGAACACACTGCATCAGATATCGCTATCAAAACTCAGTGGATTCAACGTTTACCAACGTGTAAACACATTCTAAGTATTGATGACGTAATCCAAAACTGACATTTTACAAAAAAAGTGTTCACTCCTGTAAACTAGGTACGCGTATAATTGATAACTGCGGTCTGAATCGACGTTTTTACAAAAAGAAAATGGCGGCGTTTTGTGATTTTTTTTAATGAAATAGTCCGGCAAACACTAAAAAAAAGATTCCTGTCGCGGAGTATCAAAATGATCAAAAAAGCTGAATAATTAGTTCCTGGCGTTCCCACTGTCTATCATCTCGCATCAAGATTTGCAAGTGCCTGTTTTTACCCATTTATATTCTTCACTAAGAATATGTAATATGTTGTCATTTAAAATTAAAGGTTGTTTGCATATGAGCTCAGTGCAGAGCACACGATTGGTATGAATATTTCTACTACATACGAGGGTCATTCAAAAAGTCCTGTCACTAACGCGTTTTAACAATTATGTGCTCATTGTGAGTGTTAATATTTGGTACCAAATAAAAGAGAGTGTCAATACCATTACATTGATGGTAACATGAATGCTGTATATTGTGTGTGACGAAAGTTATGGAACATTTAATACATATCACTTACACATACTGCGGCATTTTCGTCCTGAGTTGTTTTCAGGTATGTTAATTGTTACTTGTTTAAATGCCTGTTTCTCTTTAAGTACTTGTCGAAGACCTTTGAAATTTCTCGCACATTACCAGTTATATCTGTGCATTACAAGATTCAGAATTTAAGCATGGTAGATGAATGGGCATTGTCTTAGAAATTAACATTTTAAGCTAACGTGTAAAACTAATTTAATGATAATTGGACATTCAATGGAAGGGCAGTCTTCTGAAATAGCGTTTTTGGATGATCAATATTTTCACTAAACATTGTACAAAATTCTACAATAATGTGTTGAATATGAATACCATTACATTGATGGTAACATGAATGCTGTATATTTTGTGTGACGAAAGTTATGGAACATTTAATACATATCACTTACACATACTGCGGCATTTTCGTCCTGAGTTGTTTTCAGGTATGTTAATTGTTACTTGTTTAAATGCCTGTTTCTCTTTAAGTACTTGTCGAAGACCTTTGAAATTTCTCGCACATTACCAGTTATATCTGTGCATTACAAGATTCAGAATTTAAGCATGGTAGATGAATGGGCATTGTCTTAGAAATTAACATTTTAAGCTAACGTGTAAAACTAATTTAATGATAATTGGACATTCAATGGAAGGGCAGTCTTCTGAAATAGCGTTTTTGGATGATCAATATTTTCACTAAACATTGTACAAAATTCTACAATAATGTGTTGAATATGAAATTTCAACACTGAAGGACTAGGATTGGAAAAAAATATGAAAACATATTAATATTTTGAGAATAATTACGACATTTAAAAGATATTATAACTTTCCGTAAACAAAATGAATAAAATCAGTGTTATTTCTGCTAAAATTAAGGCATATGCATTCACTCATATCTGGTTTGCAGCAAGACCTTTACGAATTCTCGAAAATCATTTTCATGGATTATGGGCGAATAACAACAGATGGCATACAAGAATATTTAAAAGCATAGAATTATTCAAATAATTTTTACAACGTTTTGTAACAAGGACATTTTCAGAGATGCCAGTATCCAAAAGGTGTGGTAGGGGGAGGTAATTCAGGGGTATAAATAACCGGACATTTTTCATTTTTGTTGCGGAATTTAAGACAACGAATCCAGTAGTACTATAAATACACTACTTTATCTCAGTGTAATATCCAGTTCAAAGGATATATACCTAGTTACAGAACTTTTTGAAGCACCCTCGTATTACAATTATGTATATGTAAACATCGGTGTAAACGTATATTTCAGTCTCTCTCATATCTGTGTAAATGTATATATTAATCTCTCTCTCATTTGACATTTTGTCATGATTGCCCTGTTCAAAATTTATTCATATTATTGTATTTCATAATCTCCTGCATAGAGGAAATAAAGATATTGAATGGAATTGAATTAAAACAAACTAAGGTCGGAATCTACAGTTTTCTTTGAAATTCACATTTTTTTTTTAGACATGAACACTAATTACGTTAAATGACTTGAATTCAATTTTGAAAACTAACAAACATGCCCTGTTTCTGAATGACCATATGATTTCCTCTCAAAATAAATGCTTTCCTCTAGCAAATAAATGATTTCCTCTAGCAAATAAATGCTAGAAACCAACAAAATCAGTTCCTCTGCCTACAAATACAATTCATTTAACCCCACCCACTCAGCACTCAAAAAAGGAAAACATGACATTTATAGACACACGGCAGCATATACCTGTCCATTATTTGAGATATAATACATCCATAATTGAATGACAAACACTCAAGATTGTCATAAACATACTATTTCTACATATCTTTGCCGGCTTTTTATTTTGTAATCTGATGTCGAATCCAGAAATGCAGGAAATGATAAGATTAAGCTATCATATACAACATAGCCACCAGTTACTAGTTTCTAGTTTCAGCCTCCATACCGGTCACAGTACAAAATGTTTATTTATACCAAAATGTCTTATTTATTGTCTAGCCTGTACATGGCTTTTAATCTCTTAGATTTCTGTTTTATAAGAAATTCCCCATGGACATTCATTCGAAACTAAGGAGTCTCTCCTTAAGGGCAATCATTTTTATTTGTTAATTTTAAATCACTTATTCCAGTTATTTTGAGCATTTTGATACGTTAGCTGTGCCAATCCGATGGAATTTAGACATTTCAGAGCTTCTTAAACTTGGCACTATAATTCCTCAACATTTACATATTTATCAGTATGTTTTGTTCTTTTTTCATCTTCTTAGAATCAAAATTAAGTTATATATGTGTTGTTAATGTACTTTTGAGTCCTTCATCTACATAGTATTCAGGGTATAGACAAATCATTTATTCCTGAACTCAAAATATAAAGAACCTGCTTCAGAACTTATCTAGAGTAGTCTCCCTTAGCCTACATTGCAGCAACGTCATGATGCATAGCATCAACTTCACCCTTGCATAGCAACGCCAGTATAGCATGTGACCTAGTGCAGATGTTTTGTCAAACATTGAGGCATCCTATACCAGACATGACAAAGTCAACAACTGGTACATGTAAAAGGAAACGCGTTCGATCGCGCGTAAGGCTTGAATTCACGCATATAAAAAATAGTATACCCGAGATGCAGTTTGTTGAAAAGGGCAGGGCAGCAATAAACAATGTACAGCCCTGCTTTAGGTAACATTATATATCCCGCAAACGACGAAGTAACAGGAAACTTTTAAACACATTTTTTTATGAAACTGTAACATCTAACAATCATAAACATAACTATGCAATAAAAAATCCAAATATTTCAAATTTAAACACGCCTTTGTTTTAACATATCAACGTAATAATTACCCATTCTCATAGAAGGCACGGCCTATAGCCACGGTGACCATTACAAATGCCTTCATGTCTACAAACTGCCCGCTGATTATTTACTAAACAAGTTTCCAAATTTAAATGCTTAAAATTAATGCAAAGTTGTTGGTGACACCTATGCGACACATGGAGATGGCTGGGTAACTGTTCTGATGATATGTAGAACATCAGCCTATGAGCAGTTACCCATTTTCGTTGACCACGAAAAGTAACGCGGATAACACCTTTGTTTTGCTGCCACTCCTAATATGACATGAATCGGTGATTACAAAGTTTTTTAATTGAAACTCGAAATCGAATATTTCTATTTCAGTTAAAATTGTAGAGAAAATAATAGACATAACGGTCACTGCAGCTATGGTTATGCAGACTTCAAATTAAAAATAAAGCAGAAAATGAAACGGTATGTACAAAAACATCCAGACATTTTTAGTGTAGTGTGAACTGAAAATTAGGCAGCATACCAGACATGGCTCATACCTACACTACCAGGCTTACTATACGAGACCTTAACAAAGAACTTACTGACACTATCATATCACAACTTTAGATAGACTCAGACCAATGCAGATTTGTATACTGGAGGCTAACCCAATATTTAAGGTCTGACATGAGCCTGATATCAAATGTCTGATATGAGTGTCGGATTTGGGTCTGATATGAGTGTGTCTAGTAATGTGGGTCAGATATTGTGGGTCTGACATAGCTCTCATATTGTAGGTCTGATATCAGTCTGATATTGTATGAGAAATATATGCACTTTGAATGTCAGACGGACTCATTCCAGACTATCCAAAATATCAAACTCAATTCAGACTTTCACTATTTGATGCCTGTCAGACATTGCTATCGATAACACTCATGGAATATGTGTGTGTGTGTTTGTGCGCGTGCGCGCGCGGGCGTGGTGTGTGTGTGAGTGTGTGTGTGTGTGTGTGTGTGCGCGCGCGCGGGAGTTGTATTTGTATACGTATGTATCCATATGTATGTGTATGTGTCTTTGTGTTCGTGGACAGGATGAGTATGTTCGTGAATATGTGCGTGCGCGCGTGCGTGAGAGCTTGCGTGCGTGCGTGCGTGCATTACGATCAGGGTATATATATAACTGAGTTTGTGAATATATGGATATGTGTGTGGATGTGTGTGGATGTGTATGTGAAGCAACGACCAATTTACTCAATATACTACGATTGCAGTAAATAAACGATAAATTCTTTTTAATTTAAACATAACATACTACTGTCAAACATTAAATTATAGCTTAAATCGAGATTATGGGAAGTACATTCATATTATGTATATCATTATAGAATTTTGATAAAAGGTTTTGTAGTATACTTGTGCCGTCATTTGGCGGGTTAGTTACTTTAACGCTGGTAAAACATATTGGGACTGCGGCCTCAGAGGGAGATTAGATTAAGGATGAATATTCCCGTCATACATGACTGCCAGAGCACTAAACCAAGCGGGGAGGATGACCGATCTCTAAAGAACAATGTGTATCCACTAAGCGTCAACACCGCTCTCGCCACAATTTTGCATTCAGGCGTGTTTTATTTATTTTTATTTCAAACATTTCGCTTAGTCGAATAAACAGAAATTAAAAACCAGTGCTATTGGATGTACTTTTATTTACACTGATTTGTCAATTTGGACGTTGACGACAGGATAATAGCGAGGTTGTGTACACATAAAATTGATTTAAACCGTAGGCCTTATTGCCTACTAACCATTACAAGTCGGTAACCCTGTCTTCAACACTCATTATGTCATGTATTGTCTTTTTACTGACATTTTAAATATGCTCTTATTTCGGTTTGTGGTGCAGTGGGGACAAACGGTGTCATTGCGTGTCATTGCTGTTTCTATAGCACCATTTTTCACATTTATACCAACGTCTGATACCCGACATTGTTGTATAATATTGCCATCAGGCTTGACATCATCCATGTTTTAGCTAAAGGGTTTTACACATTTAATGTCGGTTGCATTGTTGGTGGTAGTAAAACTTACGAATCATTTAGGACATTATCGCATGTTTGACTAATATTAGGCTTAATGCATTATTTGAATTTATCATAACAATGTCCATATACGGCATGCTATATAATGGGTCTATTATGTTTAATCGTAAACGTTTTGCATGTAATTACTATTGTTAGTGTTTTAGAACATATCAGTCAGACAGTCAGAACAAATATGTTCTTAATAGTAGAATACCGCTTAAGCCGGTGCTAGGGGGCGTGAGAAGTGTTGCTTCATTCATTACTTCTCATGAACAGACTCAATAAAACCGAGTCTGCTGCTTTATTCTCTGAATTGTGTTTGTTGCTCTCAAAGGATCACCTTTATCAGTATTTAATAATAGTATACATTTATTTAATTCCTTAGAAATCAATGGTTATTACTATTTATCAAAAGGAGTGACTACTGACTAATAGTGCATTAGTATCCTTCAATGATAAATAGTTCTAATACATTGACTCCTAAGGCATTAAATAGTTGTTTTATTATATATCATATTTAAATTTGGAGTGTGAGCCGTGTAAACAATGTATCTGCTTCTTTTTTTTATTTAAACAAGCGCGTCACTGACACATATCGACTATTGTACGGTCAGGTAACGCTGCGTCACTGACACAGATAGACTATTGCTCGGTTGTACTTCTGCACGCTAAATTTACTATTGCACGGTCTCGTGACGGAACTATCGTTCTAATTTAATCACACGTGACTGCTTCTAGACCAATGAAAAACGCTTATATTTTATGATATATAATAATACTATTTGACTCGCGATTAGATTATAAATTAAAAAGTTAATTTGTCGATAGTTCATGTCTCTGTCAGTTCACGAACCCATGTCAGAGTTACGAGCATATTTGTGTTTTAATTATATTGCCTATTGATGCTGCCTTGTTGGTTAGAGATTAGATCATGGCGGGGATTTCTTTATTTACACTGTCCTGTTTTAATGGGATGACGGTAGGGTAAGTGTGAGGTTTGGTGCACCCTAGAACCGGTTTAAACCCCCAGTGGCCTACTTTGCCACTGACCGTTCCAAGGCGGTAGCCCTATTGTCAACCCTTTTTTGTGTTTGTGATGTCGTTTGCATTTATTATTACTTTTGCCTTCTTGTTTGTCTGTTTGCGTGTTTGTTTCTGTGTTTTGTGGTTTACTGTCCATCTTGAATGCTACTTTTCCTGTCCGATCTTTTTATATTTCTTTGTACATATCGTTATTAATTATTTCACCAAGGTTTACATATTAAGCAAACAGCAATGCAATCAACATAGTCAATTCATGATAATAATATAATTATGGCGGAATGCCAATTTGAACACAATTCAATGTCAATAGTAACATATAGTATCCAATTGATATAGTAACAATGTAAATAAAAACGAGTCTCGAAGTAGAATCTGGACAAACTCTAGACAGTCAACATCTAATATATTGTCTATATCTAATACGTGCATAGGTGGGAGGGAGATATTGTGTTTATTTATACATAATATATATCAATGTACGAGTGACGGTCATTAAGTAGATGCACTTTTACCGATAAGTTACTTAATACATAAACCTGAGCAAAATGCTTGATGTTCACGGTTATTTAGTCCTTGACCGATTATATGCAACAATAATTTTCAATTGGTACAAAATATTATATCAAAACCTGTCTTTTGTACATGGTATGTATACATGGTGATATGGATTCAGAGTATGAAGAACAACGTGCAGTGATAACGTTTCTTCTTGAATAAGGGGAAACGCGGGTTAATATTTTGAAACGACTTCAAAATAGGTTTGGAGATGCGTGCATGTCACGTAAGACGCTTTATTCTAGGTAGCTCGTTTTCATGGGGGTAAAACAAGCGTGCAAATAGGTCTAGGCAAGGAAGACCAAGTACCACAGTGGCCCAACAAATGGTCAAACATATTGAAGACTTCATCATGACTGGCGAGTCGCCCTGCAAGAGGTTGCTAATAGATTTGGCATTGCAAAAGGGTCCGTATTTAAGACCGTTCGGGACCACCTGGGGATGAGCAAGGTAAGTGCTCGATGGGTGCCAAAACAGACCAAAAAGCAAATCCGAAGACAATTTCTAAAGATCATCTGGCTCGTTATAAGAAGGAAGGTGATACCTTTTTGAACCATATCATAACTGGGGATGAAACATGGATTCATCACTCTGAGCCTGAATCAAATGTTCAGTCTAAACAATGGAAAAGAGCTGGATCTCCGCCCCAAAGAAGTTCAAACAGTCACCTTCAGCTGGGTAAGTCATGGTCATCATTTTCAGGGATTATAAACGTGTTCTGCTGAGGTACTATGTTCTTAACGGTCGCACTCTAAATGCAAACTTACTATTCTGATGTTGTCTTGCCAAAATTGAATGAAAATTTGCGTAAACTGAGACCAAGACTTCGAATGTGATAACGAACCAGCTCATACTCTACCAAAACGGTCGATTTATTGAAGACATAAAAGTGTGAAACTCTTCAACATCCCCTACAGCCCTGACCTAGCTCCTAGTGACTATAATTTGTTTCAAGAATTGAAAAAAATGCTTGCTGGGAGGAAATATGCCACCAGAGAGGCATTTATTTGGGCTGTAAATCAGTACCTTCGACATATGCCTACATCTTGGTTCGCCGAGGGCATCTGAAAAATCCGACACCGTTGGTAAAGGTGTATAAAGTAAGAAGGGACTATTTCGAGAAGGAGTAAAAAAAAACTTAAAAAATAAAACTGTCAAAATAAGGTTATGGGTATTGTGCACCTATTTAATGACTATCTCTCGTATTCTATAATAAACCGTACGTTCTGATGTTCTTTTCTCTGTCATTTCAATAACATACACATTTACAAAATTAATGCAGATATAATTCTGTACACTATTGGTGGATATTTTATTAAGTTGTTCTGTGTTTTGTATTTTTCTTGGTCTAAAAAGAAATGTTTTATATGTTCATCATCTTACTTTAAACTGTTTTCATTTTAACATTAAGTATTTTGTATTATTTGTTTATGTTATCTAAAGTATGGACAAAGAAAGACAATAATTCACAAACGATCTTTACTGTGGGTAAAGTGCGAATCGAGTTTGAGTGTGTAGGTATGAACGCGCTACATATGATGGTTTGTAGATGTGGACACCATATTTGGCAAAAAATCGTTATTCAACAGATTTATTCTCAATAACATTATACACTACAAGTCTTTGCTATACATTTACACAATGCAGGAGACTTTCAAGTGATCCATCGAGTGTACGACGTGGAAATTTGTATTTGATGCTATCAGGCGGTTTATACGGCAAGAGCTTGTATATATCTACTTTACTGCCTAACATTTCACCAAAATACATTTATTTGATCTGTTCAATTGTGTTTTAATACGTTTCTTATAACCTCAAAACTATATTTTAAGTCAAAAAACGTATATTCAGTGTCTGATTTGGTTTGTAGATGTTACCATTTATCGAAGCGATTGTTTGTTGAAGGTCAGCGCTAGTTTTTAGATGTAGAGGTGCTGGTTTGTTTTAGTTTAGCTCATTTTATTATATGGTAACTTCGGCCATTTAGCTCACATGTTCGTTAAAATCGAGGTCGCAGTCGGTAAAAAATAGTTGTTTTATATATGTTATAACATAATTCATCTTGCGACCTTTAGCCCTTTCATTCGTTTATGTTCTATCCGGTTGTTAATTTATTTTGTAAAGTAAAAGTATTTGTCATACATACTTCATATTTCATAGAATTATATAAAATAAAACAATTAGGGATCTCATCTATGAAAATTATTTAAACTGGTGTTTGTTTTCCAAAAACTTTTTTAAGGGGCACATTTAAAAAAGCATACACGTATATCTTCAATAATATATTGCTTATTAAATACAGTAAAATGTACAGTTCATAGAAATTCAGCAATGTTTAACTGATTACATCTTTCTTATACAATTGTTTGATGAACATAAATACAGTATAGATTTGTTGGAATCATTAGCATTCGTTCTGACCAGATCGATTTCCATTTTCATTTTGAAAAGTAGCAATTTCATCTTTCATCACACAGTTAAATAAATGAATCGTTGACAGTTTTTGAAGTGATGTAATAATCTAAATAATAAAACATACTACGAGAAAATACAGTTTTCAAAAATACCCAAAACCATCAAAACCTAGCGCTTAAAGGAAATATACCATCGACAAACTAGTGTGTAACTTCAACACATTTAAAACCGTGTCTAGATCTCAGCTAAATGAGCATTTAAGACAAAAAAAAAATAATTTCGGTACATACTACTACAGAATATCATTTCACAAAACCAGTTTAAAGGATACAGCATTTCGACAATGATATTTAGATGAAATTTAATAACATCATATACAGTTCATGTTTTGCCATGACTAACTAATAAATAATAGACATATAAACATACAGCAACATGTCGTCAAAGTTATCAGAGTTTAAAGCAATTTAACGGGTGAAGCAAATGAAATATCGTAAAAATACTGTGTTTGTTTACATTTGCAATGCTAATTCAACTGAACCTGTCTACAAACTAGCATGTTGATATCTACAAACTCAAATTCAATTTGCACTTAACCTACAGTCAGTGGTAGTATGTCATTAAGCAAAGACAACAAGGATGCACTTGATTTTCGGGCGTCTTGCATTTTATACGGTAGCCGCTTTATTATATCAGTCATGTGTCACATTCAATTGTGGACATTCATGTCGCATTACATGGTTCGGATTTCGTTTAGCACTACGGTGAGTAATTCTCTTTCTTTTTCCTGTATTTGCTTACATTGTTAGATATCTTTATTTCCAATTTCCCATTGCCTTAAAAACCCATGAGGATACAAAATACAATTTCACAAAGCATGGCAACAGTGTAGGTATTACAAACAATACATGTCCATATATGCATACACACATACATATTTATTAATGGTTCTTTCCAATAGATATGAGTGTTACACACCAAACTGTACATGGGTACAACAAAACATGATGGGCAATACTACACAACAAAATGTATATGGGTACTACAGAACAAAATGTATATAGATACTACACAAAATAAATATATATGGGTACTACACAACAAAATATATATAGGTACTTCACAACACAATGTATATGGGTACTGTTAAACATGATGTACATGGATACTATAGAACACAAGGTACTACATATTAACATAATGGCCGTGGGTACTACGTAACACAATATCCGAGTGCGTGGTCCAGTGGTAGAGCGCCGAACTCCTGATCGAGAGGTCGTGGATTCGATCCTCCGTCACGACCACGTTATTTATCCTTGAGCAAGATAATTATCCACATTGCTTAGTACTGGTTCTACCCAGGAAGCCATCGAGAGTGATTAATCTAAGTTGCAATAACTTGTTTCGCAATCGATGTAAAATAAATATGTTTTAACATAAACAATATCCATCGGTACAACACATTTAAACTGTCTACAGTATAAGTCTAGATGAAAACGACATAGCTTACCATATAAACTGTCTGCAGTAGAAGTGTAAAGGATAACGACATAGCTCACCATACAAACTGTCTGCAGTAGAAGTGTAAAGGATAAAGACATAGCTCATCATACAAACTGTCTGCAGTAGAAGTGGAGACGATAACGACTTAGCTCACCATTCAAACTGTATGAAGTATAAGTGTAAAGGATAACGACATAGCTCACTATACAAGCTTTCTGCGGTATAAGTGTGTAGGTGACTGACATAGATTTTACCGTTCTAGTCTACCATACAAACTGTCTGCACTATAAGTAAATGATAGCGACATAGCTTACCGTACAAACTGTTTCCAATATAAGTGTACAGATGATAACCACAAAGTTTATCATACAAACTGACTGCACTATAATTAGATTATAACGAAATAGCTTATCGTACAAACTGTCTGCAATATAAGTGTATAGGATAGAGACACATATCACTATAAAAGCTTTCTGTGGATAAGTGTAGAGACTAATGACATAGCTCACTATTGTCTGAATTAGTTGGATACAAAACATTTTGACAGAAATAGAAATATATAATTTATAAATATAATCTAGTAAATTAACTGTTTCTTTTCACTTTAATTTCTCTATATTCTCTATATAAAACTTTAAAAGAGTATGCGAGTGGACCATTGGAAACGGCCGAACACGTTATATATACGAAATATTGCAGTCTCGGTTTGATCGAGACTGTTCATGAACGGTAGTGAAATATGCTATCCACCGCTCACGCCCTCTAGCCCCGGGTTGAGCAGAACTCAATATTCATAAAATCAATAGTAAAACATTTTAACTACACAACAAAATGTATATAGGTACTACACAAAATAAAACCATTGGCATCATCTCCTACTAACAGTATTATATATATGTATATAATGTATTACTTGTTGTACAGTGTAAATTATAGTATGCAGCACTTATAATGTGTTGTAAATGTTTATAGTATGTGAAATATGTCCTTGTATTGTGAAACGTAGAAGATAAAACACACACTATTTTCTACATTTAAAGCTTTCTGGTAATCCGCATCAAAATTTGTAATTTTCTATATGCTTATGCATCAAAAGATCAACAGCAATTTGTCTTAGTCGAAATAATCGTAATTGTACAAAGTTATCTTGGTATATATCAGGAACAGTTGCCAAACATGCAAGTAACGCTGCAATTTGTTTCAATACCATCTGCATTGGGAGAGTTTGGTCAAATGGATTAAGTTTAACGTACCTATCACGTCATCAACGGGCATATTTTACAGCAAATCTACACCATTTCTAAATCTACCGACGACGAGAAAAAAATAATATATATAACTGAGAATCCAAACTATATAGACACAATATAAACGACTTAACCAGCCAGGCCCAACATTGGAGCGTCCAATTAAGAGTTAAGGTTAACAAACTTGAGTTCCCATATGTTGTAAACAGAACGAGTTTGGCAACTTAACCACACAGTTCAAATGTGATATTTGCATTTTACTATATTAGTATACAACTAGATGATATCAACTTTACTCATCTTTATAGAGGACTATAACCAATGTAAACGGCCATAGCTTTCTCATGTCTCCCTCATGTACTACCCGTTAATGTTGATAAAACTCGAATGAAAATATCTGATTTGTGAATTTTCATTTGAAATTGTTTCAAAGAAGCCGATTACAAACCAATTTAGTTAATTTACTATCGGAAATAATGGAAAATTCATACAAAGATTTATTACATTGTGCATATCACTATTGGAGGACCGCCTGTGGGGTCGCAATTGTTTGTCATTGCGCTTGTCTTAGAAAATCGTACAAAAGGAAATCGCCGGGAAAATGTAAATGGAATAAAAGGCATTGCAACAATAGCAAATTGAATAAAAAAGAACAAACTACCGTCAACGTGGCATTGGAAAAACGTTTGATTTGCTTGGGTGAATTTGCAAATTGTTGTCATGCAAATTCTTTTCTTTGCTCTGTGTTACCTTATTTTCTTACTAATGAATCGTTTAAACAAGAGGCCAAAATTACAAAACCTGATTGATTTGCCAGTTCGCAATGCAATGCAGAAAACAGTGAACATACTCATCCTGTCCACGAACACAACAAAAAGGCTATTTGTTTTTTAGTATTATATTTACACGAGCATATTTGTGTTTCACTTATATTGCCTATTGATGCTGCCTTGTTGGTTAGAGATTAAATCATGGCGGGGATTTCTTTATTTACACTGTCCTGTTTAAATGGGTTGACAGAAGGGTAAGTGTGAGGTTGGTGCACCCTAGAACCGGTTTAAACCCCCAGTGGCCTACTTTGCCACTGACCGTTCCAAAGCGGTAGCCCTATTGTCAAACCTTTTGTGTTTGTGATGTCGTTTGCATTTTTTATTACTTTTGCCTTTTCGTTTGTCTGTTTACGTGTTTGTTTTTGTGTTTTGTGGTTGACTGTCGTCCTTGAATGCTGCTTTCCTTGTCCGATATGTTTAACCTTCTTGAACGTGAATTCCATGAACAGAACACTTTTCGTTTCAATTTCAACATGTTATTTATCCCCACTTAGCCGGGGATGTTTCCAGAGCATTTTCGTGTTAAGTATATGTGTCTCAACCTATTTGTTTTTCTAGAGCTTGTAGTCAATTTGAACACGTTAACACTGTAACTCTTGTATGACGGAAAAGCTACTCCATCAGAACTACCGTTACTTTTAAATTTGAAAACCGTTACATTAAACGGTGAAAACCTTTGCAAACTTTTATTATCCGTACTAACAGTGATCTACTTTTAAATTATAAACATTATTCAATAACTCTTCTGCGACAATGCCTATCACAATTTGATTTCTATGGTGATTAGATTTTACAAGCTTCGCAATATCCTTGGTCAAGATCGCTTTCATACAATTTTAATATAACTTGTTAGAAACTTGTCAAATGGGTTTATGTCCAAATCTGTGCAATGCACTGTGTGTGGAGTTTACTGTTCACTACTGTGCTCTCTTCTTTAAGTCTTCTGTGAGCCAACATATTGTCAACCCTATGATGATGTATACCTTCGTCCGTCCGTCCTTCCGTCCGTTACCGCATCTCCTACTAAACCGCTTAACAGTATTCAACCAAACTTAAGGTATGACTTCACCATATGGTTACGGCTTGCAGGAGCACATTATTTTTGGCTCCTAGCCCATCGACCCTCATGGTCTGTCATCAGGTCAAATACAGTAAACAAATCAATTACACTGTTATTTTTTCCATATTGTTGAACATAGCTTGGTAATTGTAATCGTCTATGAAAGATAAACAACATATCAAACGAATTTATTATTTCACAAACTCGGACGTCTGCCCGGGCGCCCAGAGTAGATGGGTCGGGCGGTGTGGGATTTTGTTTGTTTGTATTTATGTCTCAATTAGAACATTATGATAATGGCTCCGTATCCAGGGTCCCTCAGAGGGGGTGTCGGGGGGAGGGGGGTCAAATGGTCAAATACAGTAAAAATGCAATCACACTGCCATTTTTCTATTTTCTTGCACATAGCTTGGTGTATGTAATCGTTTACGAAATATATTAAACATATCGAACGATTTTATTATTTCGAACTCGGATGACTACCCGGGGCCGAGGGTGGAGGGTGAGGGGTTGTTTGTGTGTGGTGGATGGGGATCTTTTGTTTTGTTTTTGATAATTATGTCTCAAATGAAACAGTATAATGATGGGATACGTTATATATATTTGTTTTATCCGTCATCGGGGACATCTGGAAGAAGGGGCATCAAATACACTAATAATTAAATTACGTGTCATTGTTTCATACTTTTGCACATTAATTGGTATAACAGTCGTCTATGAAAGAGACACACAGCATGTCAAATTATTATTATTTAAAATTCGGACATCTTATCTGTGGTTGGGGTTTGAGGGGTGGGTGGTGGGTTGAGTATAACAGATGGTCTTTTTTAAGTATGTCTCAAATGCACATTTTGATGAAAGGATTACAGTGTATATACTGTGGGACTTGTTGTTTGTGTGTGGGGGAGGGTTGTAGGGTAGGGATGTGGGTGGTTGGAGAGAGGTAAATTTAGTCAAATATCTATATTCCTCTCTCAATAAAATGAAATGATTTTGGGAATATCAATATAATTTGCTCCAGGGTCGCCATAGGACTCTGGGATAGGGTTCAACATTTCAAATACACTAAACATTTTTTTATTCATTTACAGTGTCATATATGTATAGAAAAGCATGAATAATACTATTTCTGATCTGAGTATCAAAGAACAATCAAAACAATTACATGTAAAATGGATAAAACTGTTAAAGGGAACGTGGGTATTTTGCGATGACGCGCCGTCGAATTCATTCTAGTCTTGTCTTGCCGAGACCTTAACTGGTGGTTCGTCACAATGCTTTCCTCTTTAATTGTGCGATAGGGTCTGTATATCTCAACTTATTCGTTTTTCTAAAGCTTGTACTCGAGTTGAGGACTTTAATATTCGTAATATGTGTATAACTAAAAAGCTACTTCATCAGGGCTACCTTTGCCATAACTTCGTAAAACCTTTGCAAAATTGTACTATCGTAACCATGATCTTCTTTCCAAATATAAAAGTAATTTAGGAACATTTCTGCGACAGGGACTATCACAACCTGACTTCTGTGATGATGTGATTTACAGACTGAGTAAGCTCCTTGGTCATGATCACTTTCAAACTTTATTTGTTAAAATGTTTATCAAAAGAGGTTATGACTGTCATTTTGCAACGTTCTGTATGCTTGGTGGTGGACCTATTTACAGTTCGTCACTATGCTTTCCTGTTTAATTGTGCGATTACCGGACAGGTTGTGGACACTATGATGACGACTACCTAAAACTCAAAAGGATGGTGACATTTGATGTTTGTCTGCAATCTTGGCTTGTGCCCCCAAAGGTTTATTCTCTTGTTGCTATGGCTTCTGATAAGAAATATAAAAAGATCGGACAGGGAAAGTAGCAAGGAGGACAGTCAACCACAAAACACAGAAACAAACACGCAATCAGACAAACAGGAAGGCAAAAGTAAAAATAAATGCAAACGACATCACAAGCACAAAAGGGTTGACAATTGGGCTACCGCCTTGGAACGGTCATTGGTAAAGTAGGCCACTGGGAGTTTAAAACTGGTTCTAGGGTACACCAAACCTCACACTTACCTACTGTCATCCCATTAAAACAGGACAGTGTAAATAAAGAAATCCCCACCACGACCTAATCTCTAACCAAAAAGGCAGCATCAACAGGCAATATAAGTAAATCACAAATATGCTCGTGTAAATATAATACAAAAAACAATAGCCTAGAAAGCCACAATGAAGGTACTCAATGAATTGGCAGAAGCCAGAGCAACAAGATAATAAACCATTAAGGGCACGACAAGGAAGATCATAGACAAACATCAAACGCCACCGTCCCAATGGGCTTTAGGTAGGCGTCATCATAGGGTCTACAGCCTGTCCGGTCATCGTACAATTAAAGAGTAAAGCATAGTGGTAAACTGTAAAAGGGCCCCCCACCAAGCATTCAGTACGTTGCAAAATGATAGGGTCATAAACTATTTTGGTAAACTTTTTAACAAGTTTAACACAGATAGTATGAAAGTGATCTTGACCAAGAATCTTACGAAGTTTATAAATCACATCTCCGTAGAAGTCAGGTTCTGATAGTCCTTGTCGCAGAAGAGTACTTAAATTACTTTATATTTGGAAAGAAGATAAGGGTTATGATAATAACTTTTTGCAAAGGTTTTACGAAGATTATGGTAACGGTAACCCTGATTGAGTAGCTTTTTAAAGATTACGAATATTAAAGTCCTCAACTCGATTATAAGCTTTTGAAAAACGAATAAGTTGAGACACATACACGCATAAGAAGTTGCTCGGGGAACATCCCCATCCAAGTGGGGATAATTAACAATGTCAAAAATTAAAATCATCTCTCTTGTCATAGATTTTGCGTATTATTTCACCATTTTCAATTGAGAGATCTAAATCAAGTCATTGTGTACCTTCTTTGTGGCTTTCTAAGCTATTGTTTTTTTATTTATATATACACGAGTATCTTTGTGTTTTACTTGTTTCCCTATTAATACAGCCTTGTTGGTTAGAGAATAGTTGATGGCGGAGATTTCATTATTTACACAGTAGACAGTAGGGTAAGTGTGAGATTTGGTGCACCCTAGAACCTGGTGTAAACCCCCAGAGGTATTTTTACCACTGACCGTTCCAAGCCCTATTGTCAACCTTTGTTTGTGTTTATGACGTCATATGCCTTTATTTTTTATAAACATTGCCATTCATGTTTGTCTTTTTGGGTGTTTTTGCGTTTACTGTGTTCTTTGTATGCTGCATTACCTGTTCGAATTTCATACTTACTTCATTCTCTTTTTGCATTGGCTCCTGCAAATTTAAGGAGTGTTTTCTTTGTGGCTTTTTATGCATTTTTGTTTTATATTCATAGATACATGCTCATCTTGATGTTGTTGTTTGTTGCCTAGGTGTCATACAAGAAACACTGAACGGCATGTTTTGATAAGAGGATCCGACAATTAATATCGCCTTCCATCAGAAGGTTCTTTAACGGATTGATGTACTAAGTGGTAGAAAACGCAGATAAACATAACCTTACTGCAGGGCTGAAAACCATTTCTGAAATTATTGAATTACTTATATTATTTTACAAATCAAATACATCCCTGCTTCCACGGACGTCTGCTTACAATTTACGACTTAAGGCCTTAAAGCTACACAATCCCGATAAAATAATACAATTTCAAGTTGTTTTAAACATAAGAACGCCTATTGATGAAGTTCTTTGCTGGTTGTGTTGTCTACATTGTTTAGGCTGGTATATTGTCATAGCGTATATCGAGGCAATTGCATAATAGGCGTGATAAACGCTTCGGTAACTTTGAAATTGTACCACCCAGTGATTACGGGTATATAAGCCTAAACGTTTATATAGCAATTTGCTCAGATATCCGATAACTACAGACTATTCAACTCGATGAGGATATTTAATGGCGTGCAATGTAACTATATACATACGAGAGCGTCTAGTTCAAAACATTAACTGCAGGCATTTTTGTGACTTCCTCCGCTATAAAAAACAAATTTCATAAGTTTCTCAAAAGAAAAGATAGAAAAATATTAAACTTAAAATTTAGGGTCAAAACACACACATTTGCAAATAATGATAAATATAATATATTTGTTTACCAAATATATCTTTATAAGGTATACGATATACATATATGATATACAAACATAAAACGCCACCGTCCCAATGGGCTTTAGGTAGGCGTCATCAAAGGGTCCCCAGCCTGTCCGGTCATCGTACAATTAAAGAGGAAAGCATAGTGGCGAACTGTAAAAGTTGAGTCCACCACCAAGCATGCAGTACGTTGCAAAATGATAGGGTCAAAACCTCTTTTGATAAACTTTTTAACAAGTTTAACAAAGATAGTATGAAAGTGATCATACGAAGTTTATAAATCATACGAAGTTTATAGTAACGCTAACCCTGCTTGATTAGCTTTTTAGTTATACAAAGATTACGAATACGAGAGGTGTTCAACTTATAAATGAACACTTTTGTTTAAGATGGGTTTTATCAGCGGAAGTGATTGTCATAAAAAATACGTGATTTAATGATGTGAAACTGTCATTTAGAACGTATGCATTTAAAAATAATATCCAATTTCACGCGGTCCTTTTTAAATTACATTTTGAATAAGGTGTACACCATTTTCTAATTTGAAGCCTATATGTTGCTGTTGCCGTGGAGTTTTACCATAAACCAAATAATTGCACTAAATGCATATCATAATTGTATAAACCAGTCTTCGCGATTGAGCATATTTATGTAAAGTAACTTAATTAATACGACATTGTTAATCGGCCTCCGTAGCGCAATAGGTTAACGCGCTGTCTTAGTATGCTTTCGCCGTTGCGGACGGGGTTCTAGCCCAAGCCTTAGCACTTTTAAAAACATGTTTTTTTATGAATTTTCTTTTTTATGAAGAATTAGTATTTAAATGCCTTTCAAATTTGTCAGATTTAAATATTAACAAACATATGCATAATAGCACGTACACAAGCACGGTTTAAGAACGCACCCACAAAAGCTCGCACGCAAGAGCGATCCCTTTTTTTACGAATTGTAACTCTTATTATTTTCCCAAGAAGCTCCGGAATTGAAAAGTGGAACTGAAGGATAGACGGATGGGCGACCTTCATGTGTATACAACTTCCTCACATCCTGAAAATTACGATTTGCGAGAAATAATATTGCTGGTCTTTTTCCAACAAACGAAAATTCCATATAAATAACTTAATTTGAACAATATCCTTCAAGTGTCTCATTGTAAACAATAATTTCTCCCTGTCCCGAGTCAACACTTGAGCATGTATTTCACGTTACATACTAGTGGATACTGATACACTCTCTCTGTATATGTATACATGTATAATACGTGTGTGATTTTGGATTATTTGAAGGATATTTTAGGAAATAAGTATATACAATATATGGAACATATGTGGAATACGCGGGTAAGTGTTTTTTTTGTCGTGCCCTTAATGGTTTATTATCGTGTTGCTCTGGCTTCTGCCAAGTCATTGAGAACCTTCATTGTGGCTTCCTAGGCTATTGTTATTTTTATTATTCTTACAGGAGCATATTTGTGTTTTACTTATATTGCCTATTGATGCTGCCTTGTAAGTTAGATATTAGATCATGGCGGGGATTTCTTTATTTACACTGTCCAGTTTTAATGGGATAATAGTAGGGTAAGTGTGAGGTTTGGTGCACCCTAGAACCGGTTTAAACCCCCAGTGGTCTACTTTGCCACTGACCGTTCCAAGGCGGTAGCCCTATTGTCAACCCTTTTGCGTTTGTAATGTCGTTTGCTGTTAATATTACTTTTGCCATCTTGTTTGTCTGTTTGCGTGTTTGTTTCTGTGTTTTGTGGTTGACTGTCCTCCTTGAATGCTACTTTCCCTGTCCGATCTTTTTTATATTTCTTTCAACTTTAACATCGTTAACTTTCCACACCTGAATGGGGATGTACCTCGTGCTACCTCATACGGGGTTTATATCTTCCAGCTCATTCGTTTTGCTAGAGCTTGTAATGATGTTGTAGACTTCACTTATTGAAATCAAGTTATTACAAATACACTACATCAGCAGCGATTTTGTTATCACAAACTCCTCAGAATTCTACCTCAGTAACGAAAAAGTACGGGAGAAAGTTCAAGGGATCTGACGGTTTTCATTTTACAAAATTAATAAGGAAATTTGTTAGAAAAGGGTATGACACTTTAGTATTAAAGCACACTGCATGTTAGTGATTTACCCCTCTACAATCAGCAATTACGCTTCACCTTTCGCTTGTGCGATGATTGGACAACCTCTTGGGACGCTATGATTGCACCAACTGAAACTCCGACCAAGGGAGGTAGGTGCATGAGCGTTCGTTTCACGGATTTTCTGGTCGTACCATAGATTAGGTTTCTCTTTGGCTGCATCTGCTGTGGTTGTTCAGTACAATTCTGGATACATCCTGAGATGTTTCTTATTTTTTATTTTATATAGCTTTACAACAACATCTTAGTGTTTCTTTTGTTAGTTTCTCTGGATGTGGACTTTATTTTTAGAGAATTCAATTTGATGGATGTAGTTTTGTTTACCCTGTATTGCCCATCTGGGCGCTGAAGACAGAATATTTCGGAGGATTGTGTATATATAAAATTAATTCAAGCTAACCTGAAGGCCTTATTGCCTACTGACCGTTCCAATAGTCGGTAACCCTGTCTGCACCAGCCTTTCTGTTGTATTTTATCTTTTTCATTGTATAATTAATTAAATATTGTTCCTGTTTGTAATAAAGTGCGGACCCACGATGCCATTGCGTTTGGACGCTTGTTTGCTTGTTAGTATCGGGACTTGTTTTATTGCAGACATACGCCTTTATGCATTGACAACTGATACGAATGATATGTGTCTTATGTTGATATTTCCTCAAGTGTGCGCATCCAGACACGTTGGTTGTAAATCTTGGAAAAACCATCAATATATCAAACGTCCAATGTTTTGTTCCTGATTTTAGAATTAACGACAATAGTAGAATGTTATTTAAGGAACTTAATTTGAAAATGAAATTGCGGATAACACAATATATTAAAATGTGAAAATGCCACACATTTTTCTGTAATAAAGTGAACAATATCAGTGGATGTCAAGGGTGCGTTTTTACGCGATATATGCTTGATAAGCTACATTAATTAAACACTTACCTCAACGAACCTTGGCTGTCCGAATAGCACCATTCCGAATGAGTGATAATTACCGTATCGAAGGTTCGAAATAACTATCGCATCATATGAATCAATATTCGGCCATGGCACAATTAAAAGAAGTAATTAATTCGTTTGGCAGATATAAGGATTAGCCAAACTCTCAAGTGGGAACATATATTTATTACTATTGTCTATAGGACTCGAGAAGTACCGGGTAAATCATGGCCCATGAACATGTTTAAAAATAATACAAAATTGAGTTCAAGATGTTTAGATGGCGGCTGTACGTATTTTAGTTGTTTTTGAACATATATATGTCACAGTACATGCATATATTAAATGAACCTATTTTACAGATTAACACTGATTCTTAGCAAGTTTTCAATAGTAAATAAGACGTTTGTGTAATAGATCTAATTTCATATACGTTTGTATTCTGAATGATAACATTGTTCTGACAACATTAGATTTAAACCATCTCTTAAATATCAGCGGAAATCAGTGCCAACTCTTAAATATGGCTCTCGGTGACTTACGTCTTTGTCTTGGTAAATATAATCTTAAAACAGTTTGTAGAGATATCAATATATTACATATTTAGGTTGACACTTTGAAATGATAAACTATTTTTGAACAAAAAAACAGGTTTAAAGATTAAAGCCAAATATTGTAAAACTGTTATCCAAAGATTTCTCACGATGTCCTGTTGTACTTAAAATGACATGTTTAAAAATGAATTCGAAAGCTGACAAAGATTTATTTAATCTTATATTTATAAGCAGTTATATTAAGCCTGTTAATACAAATATTGTGTTAACTGCAAAACAGTCACATGATAATGCGATATCTAAGCTCCATTAAATCTTTACGTACCGTAAGATGTCTGAAGGTGTTTTTATAATGCGCGTTTATCAGGAGTTTTAAAAGACTACCACCTCTAGAAGTGTATCTTAATTCTTGTTTGAATTAGTTCATGTTAGTAGTCTGGCTGTCGTCTGTATGTCACAAACGTTTTCCGGACTAGTTCTCCTGAGCACATGGCCGGATTTCAATGACACTTTCCAGGAACGATCAGTACCAAACCTAGTTGTGCATGTCGTCGACGTGTTCCGGTTGAATGATTTTTGACGGAGTTATTGCCCTTTAAATATTTCAATACACAAACATTGTTCGGACTAGTTCTCCTGAAACTCTAGCCGGATTGCAATGAAACTTTGCAGGGATAATCAATACCAAGCCTAGTTGTGCATATCTTCGCCGTATTCCGGTTGGATGATTTTTGCCGGAGTTATGGCCCTTTAAAAGTTTTAATACACAAATGTATCCGGACTAGTTCTCCTGAACCATTGGCCAGATTTAACAAAACTTCGCAAAGATAATTAATACAAAGCCTAATTGGGCATGACATCGCCATATTTCGGATGAGTGGTTTTTGACAGAGTTATGGCCCTTTAGAATTTTTAGATACACAAACGTTTATCCAGCCTAATTCTTCTGATCCCCTATCCGGAATTCAGTGAAACTTACCAGGAATGATCAATACCTAGCCTAGTTGTGCATGTCGTCGCCATGTTTTTGGCGAAGTTATGTCCCTTTAATGGTTTTGATATACACATCTTGCCCGGACTAGTTCTCCTGAACCCTTGTCCGGATTTCAGTGAAACTTTGCAGAGATGATCAGTACCAAGCCTAGTTATACATATCTACGCCATGTTCAGGTTGAATGACTTTTGGTGGCGTTATGTCCCTTCAAATGTTTTAATACACAATCTATGTCCGGACTAGTTCCCCTGAACCCCTTTCCGCATTTCAGCGACACTTGGCAAGGTTGATCAGTTCCAAGCCTAGTTTCACATATCATCGCCGCGATCCATTTAAATGATATTTGGCGGAGTTTTAGCCATTTAAATGTTTTAATCCACAAACATTTTGTGAACTAGTTCTCCTGAACCTTTCAAAGAAACTTGGCAGGGTGATCAGTACCTTGTCTATCATCGCCGTGTTCCCGTTCAATGAATTTTGACGGAGTTGTGGCCCTTTAAAGGTATTCATACACACATTTTGTCCAGACTAGTTCTTCTGATCCACTGGTCGGATTTCAGTGAAACTTGTTAGAGGTGATCATTGTCAAGCCTTGTTGGTTATATCTTCATCGTGTTCCAGTTGAATGATTTTTGGCGGATTTATGGCACTTTCCACAATGAGAGAGACATATGTTTTTACTAAAAACAACCTCTCGTTTAGTACTTGCTTTTTAGTTTTCTAGTGTTTTTACTTTTATATTCATATATACATTATCAGCCTTGTGTTATATTGCCTGTCCATGCTGCCTAGTTTGTTGGAGAATACAGCCTGTCGGAGATTTCTTTATTTACACTGCTCATTGTAATTGGAATGACAATAGGGTAAGAGTAAGGTTTCGTGAATACTAGATCCTGGTTTAAACCTCAGATTCCTTTTGCGACTGATCGTTCCGAGGCGGTACCCCTTTTGTATTTGTGATGTCAGATACTTTGCTTCTATTTTTCCTTGTGTTTGTTGTGTTGTTGTTTGTCTTGAATGTTTTTTTTTGGTTGACTATGTTTTGTAAATGCTATATTCTCTGTTTGACTTGAAATCAATATTTTATCTGTTGTAATTAAGAATACTATATTTAGGAATATTTATTTTTTTGTTTTAAATATCATTCACTATTGCCTCTTTTACCTCCGATTGGAATTACACATGTACACTCAAGTGATATGAAAACGCAACACGGGAATTTCCGCTATATATTGTATGTACAATATGCTGCTTTTAATCGAATGGTACATGGCTACGTAAGACCTTTCCTTTTGGAAAAAATACTAAAACAACAAATAATACAGCACATAGTATTCCTGCACTGTTTCATTATTCACAGAGTACGCGTTTGGCTCAATCATGTGAGCAAACTTAGGATGCAAAATTTTGCAAACTATTTACGTTAAATACAGTACTGAACTAGCTCAATTTTTCGAAGAGCAACTTCAACATTGATGAAGTTCTTGTTACAAAGTGTAGTGTGATTAAAACGTCTACAACATCACAGTTGTGTCCTTTCTCTAGTTAACTGCAACTTTTTTTTTAAAAAACATCTTGGGATTTCTTTGGAATATTATATGCAATTAAGTGTGCAGTATATACAATATATAGCGGAAATTCCCGTGTTGCGTTTTCATATCTCTTGAGTATACTTGTTACTTGTTTATATAAAAAAAAACACTTTTAATTGTATATTGTAATGAGACGATCATAAATAATACATTTGTGTCGTATGGCTCCTCAGTAATTAACGTTCAATTATCATAGTGCGATGTTGATGACAAGTCATTTCATAAGATAAGTATTTGTTTCTTTTTGCCCACCTTACAACCTTAAGGAATGCATGTAGTGGATGTATTAGATGTTAAACATGACACCTTATAGAAACTGCTAAAGCTTCATCTAAACTAGATACACACGATATTTTTGCAATCATAATCCATTAAACAATAACATCTCAGTTGATTGTGTGCTTATCTTGAATTATTGGAAGAACACTGTTATCTTTTTTCAATAAAAATATTTCAGAGAAGAAAATTTGTTTCATTATTATGTTATAAGCAGAATACGTGTCGATTTGGTAACCATCGTGAATAGCTGATGGCAAAACAACAAAACTTGACAAAAGTGGTCTAAACGAACCTGTAGCTAAGTTACAACATTGGAGATCGCTGAGCCCGATACTTATATTTAGTTATCGGTGGTACATTTTCAATTTATTTTGTTTTCTTACTTAATTTATGATTCGGTGGTTCCACTACTCCGGCCGATAAAAGGCTCTGGGTATTGTTTAACCACTTATAGGATATGTTGTCTGCCTTTTAATTTAGTCTTTTGACTGTTACTTGTGATATGCAGGCTTCATATCCGCTGCTCCCAACTAAATTCCATTATGTTTATTTCGCTCTTCGGGGCATTTAATTTTATAAGATACTGGGACCATACGCCGTACGACATGGGGAAGAAATATACTCCATGTTCACCGACATATGCATGCCATCTTCGGGATGGTTAAAATGTTGTACTATTGATTTTATTGATATTGAGTTTTGCTCAACCCGGGGCGAGAGGGCGTGAGCGGTAGCTAGCATATATCACTACCGCTATATCAAACCGAGACTGCAATATTTCGTATGCGTCGATTTCTGCCGTTTCCAAAGGTTAAAGTTAGGTCAGCGCATTACCATATATGGTCCAAATACTCTTTTTTGAAGCTTGAATGGAAACCCGTTATTAGGAATATTATAGCGAACCTTTTTCATTTCTTTACCACTGATCGACAAAGCAACATCAAAAAGTGCGCACATCCATTCATTGAAATATAAAATTAAAATGTACGTCCTATGCGAGACTCGAACCCGTGACTTTCGGATTGACAATCCACAAGCTTTAACACTGGGCTATATTTCCAGTTAATCAAAATTCATTTTTATCTATATGCTATTATACATTTAGCAAATTTGAGTCATCCTTTGTTAATTTTGCATGGGTGATTCAATGAGTTTCTAAGTAAATATGTACCCCAAATAACTTCGAAAAAGAAACGATCCAGAAAGTACAGATTACAAATTCCAACATAAGAATAGTAAAACATTGCATAATGAATGGTGTCCGCACTCTAACTTAAGTAATTGTTATCCAATCTTCTCCAGACTTGTTCAAGTTTTCCGTAACTCCTCTAGGATCACTTGTTTTGAGGAAATATCATATAAAGTCTCCTTTCAGAAATCATTTATTTCATTCAAGACGCAGGGTGTTTCCCTCTTTTAAAAAGTGCAATGCTAAGAGGTGAGTTGTTGCAATTATTTATCTTGCAAGTCCAGCTGTTAGTGGAAGATTGTTTAATGTATGTAGAGCTTCAAATGTTGATTGACGTACAACTCACGTCATTTATGTTCTGACTTGAAATGCTCCACATTGCGGTATACAATATGTTGGACAAACAGGTCGATCCTTAAAAGTTCGATTTCGTGAACACCAATATAATGCAAGTAATTCTAAAAAGTTAAAAAATTACTTGTACCAACATTTTCGTCAGTCAGGTGATAATTTTAGTAACGTAACTGTTCAACCGGTTGAATATATATTTTTTGATAATGATACTACTAAAAGCTTCAAAATAAAGGCTGGACATATTGCAGAACTTAAGTGGATGAAAAACGTACAGACACCTTATCCACTCGGCCTTAATGACAATATTTATCAAGAAGGAAATATTTCTAAAGATCCTAATATCGACATTTTTTCTATATTTTCTATTCAAAAGCGAAAA
Source organism: Cyrtodaria siliqua (assembly GCA_037043455.1). NCBI lineage: Eukaryota > Metazoa > Mollusca > Bivalvia > Adapedonta > Hiatellidae > Cyrtodaria > Cyrtodaria siliqua. The sequence goes on from JAWPHD010002236.1 coordinate 246,772, forward strand.
TCTAGATCTCATGGTCTTAGGCGTAATGGTAACATCAAACGTAAATCGCGTGAAATGATTTCTTTCGCTGATTTACATACTATTTTTAACAGTCTGGAAAGCACTATATCCTTTCACGGCTTACCTCTTCGTCAATTTCTTCACTAAAGTTGATCGACGAGGAAGCCGACAACATTTTCATTCGTACAGATGACTTGTATAACACTGCTTAAATAGTTCAAAGCTACACACAACATGTTCTCCGACCCCATATTGACACGGAGTCTGATCACGTCAGGCATTTTCTAAAACTACTATATATTAATAAAGGTATTGATTTCATTGACATGCCTAGTATTTTTCGAGATACTCGGGTAGTTGATTCTATCCCGAAATATTTCAAATATTCCGAAAGTCCTCTAATTCGTTATAAGTATAAAAAGCCTATTAGAAATATTATTTTCAACTACAACAAAATAATTTCTGACCTTGATATAGTACATAATACTCCTAAGGAATGTGAATGCAACACATCAAAATGTTGCTATGCTCCAGTGTCACAGGATGACCTTAGTGGTTGGGCTAACTCAGGAAAGAATCAATGACGGTGAATGCATTTACATAAGTTTAATGCAACTTTTAAAATATGTTTAATATATATACAATTATCTAAAAAAAACAAGCGAATACACAAATGAACTATGAAAAGAATGTTCTCCTGAACGTTTAAGACGTTCGTAGTATTGTTATAAATACTGAATGTCTAAGACCCTAAAGTGTTGTTAAAGCTATAACAATGTTGATCTAGCGCGATAACTGTGATGCGCGAGATCTCATGAAGATGATGATGCGCGAATTCAATGGATGATTGTCATCAAATGCCTTCTGTAAGGGTTGATGACGCGATGCAATGATAGTTAATCTCCACTGAGATTGTGAATGATATTCCTCCAGTGAGGACTGGTAACGGGCCCACCTTGTGTCCCGGGGGTTGTCGTTAGTAAAACCTGGCTGCGCAGGTACGGGGACCGTCTCCACCGCTTGTAAACGTTATGCGTGGAAGCTTAGCTCCACTCCTGGATATCCAAACCTAGATGGCTTACTCCAACCCTGGATGGCTTATATCCTGGATGGCTTATATCCTGGATGGCTTATTTCCAACCCTGGATGGCTTATATCCTGCATGGCTTAGGCTGTAATTATACATACGTTTTAGATGTCGGTTGACAAACATAACAATCTTGCATAAATATCATTACCCAAACAAATCATTATTCAATCAATATATGTAAGCTGTACTAATGATGAGTAGCAATGTATACATATTCTACAACGCCATGTATACGCTATGTACGTCGCTGTTAATCAATGCCCCTAATACATGTAATATAAACATGATCAAATTACTCGTATATTACACTCACTGAGTTATGCATGCACGCATTTATTCTTGTCACTCATCTCATTGTTAACTAATGTTAACAATCGTGTATTACAATCACCGAGTTATACGCCAACGTTAACTAATGCACCTATTATCCACTGATATCAAATTAATATTGTTTTACAATTAATAATCAATTACAATAATTACATCTAATAAAGTAACTTCAAAATCATATGCTAGTCTAAAGTTATGTTTGAGAAACATCAATGCTAACCGGATGTCGTAACCGCCAAACAAGATGGCGCCGCCCACTGAATACAAATGTACGATAAAAGTTTAATAAAATTACTAACCACATGTTGCCTATGAATTTTGCCGTCCAATCTCTGTTCCAACAAAGTACTATCGATGATCCCGGCGAAAGCTAGAAGACAATGGGTTTTATAGCAAACATTACGCCCAAATCATTATTTCCCCCGTTCAGTCCGTGACAAACGTGGCTAAATCTACGGTATTGAATCTACACGAGAGGCCCTTTATACAATTTTGCCGTTTAAGGAAAATATACCTATACGTTTACATGCATTAGCACAAAACTAAACTTATGACACGGCCTCTCTGGCGGCCACTTAAAATGTGCACGCTTTTACGTGTTACATGAATAGATCATGAATATGGTGAAATTGTTTCAACTCGAACAATAGATTTTGGGTGTAACCGATAACTTACAAGAGCTATGTACGACCAGTACGCTCTACCCGTGACATTTTGTGACAACATCTCCCCACTTAAAGAAAGTGCTACACTTTTAAAATTCAACAAAATGATAATTAATATTTACACGTTAAGAAACTATTAATTCTTCTGAGCAAATGAGCGACAAAACGTACAAGCTTTGCTTGAGTATGTTAACTATTACTACTGAGGTTATAACCTAACTATAATATGTAATTACAATTTCAACACTATTCTACAATTGTACACTACCCTGTCGTAACATATACTACTATTGTACAATACACTGCAATACACTATTGTATTAAACCGGTCATTATGCGCGGCGACTTAAATAGTCTGCCCCAATATTGTCGGTCTATAACACCGACTCTACTGTTGCTAATAACACTACTTCCTGCCACTACAAGATCTCCAACTTTACACATTGCATCCATCGCATTACCAGTATACTGTTTGCGAAATGGAGTAGGGTCTCTCGTTTCCCTAATCGGCTTTGCTAAAGTGTGCTTAAAGCTACACTGCACTACATCTGTTGGTCTCGACTTATCGGACCGAACAGTACTACATTCAGAGTCTAAACGACTTACCTCTCGTTTCTCTGCTACACTAAGCATGCCCGATATGTCTACATCGGCTGCTGTCTCCCTACCTACACTAGTGGGAAAATACATGGGACTAGTGTCCTCACTACTGTCTTCCTCACTATCCTCAATAACTGCAACATTAACTACGGTTAACACCCCTTGTTGCACATTATCGGTTCTACTGATATACTCTTTCAGCATATTCGCATGAAAGGTCTTTAACTTTCCGTTTATCTCGATACGGTAATCCATAGTGTTCACTATCCCTCTAACGTAAAACGGACCTTTCCATTGTAATAACAACTTGTTATTGTCGGTCGGGAGTAACAGTAACACCTGGTCATCTATCTTAAACTTCCTAGCCCTAGCTTTCTGGTCATAGTACCGTTTATACTTGGTACTTGCCTTAACTAACTGACTTTGAGCTATCTTACAAGTCTCCTCTAGTTTCTCCTGCAGATCTAAAACATACTGATATGTAGTCTTAACCTCATCACTATCTACTTCACCTGCCCACATCTCTCTAAGAATCCTCATGGGACCTCTAACTGACCTACCGTACAATAACTCAAACGGAGAAAATCCTAAACTCTCTTGTGGAACCTCTCTAAATGCAAACAATAAAGCATTGAGATACTTGTCCCAATCTTTGGGTCTCTCGGTACACATACGCCGCAACATTTGCTTTAACGTCCCGTTAAATCGTTCGACTAACCCGTTACACATAGGGTGATATGGTGTTGTCATGATTTGACGCAAAGACAATAACCTGCTTACTTCAGCCATAAGTTCTGACGTAAACTGTGACCCACAATCAGTCAGCATTTCCTCTGGTACACCTAGCCTACTGAACATATCAACTAATGCCTCAGCTACTCTCTCAGTTTCAATTGAGGGCAATGCTACTGCCTCCGGATACCTAGTTGCATAGTCTACCATGGTTAAAATGTACCTATTTTTCCTATCCGACACTGGAAAAATTGGTCCAACTATGTCTACGGCTACCCGCTTAAATGGTGTATCTATCAGTGGCATCTGACCTAAATGTACTTTGGTCACTCGACCTTTTGGTACTGTCCTTTGGCATACATCGCAGGACCTACAATACCTAGTTACATCTCCACTAACGCCTGGCCAATAAAATTCTGCCAATACTCTATCTGACGTTTTCTTTACGCCTAAATGACCTCCCATAATCGACTCATGAGCTACCTTAAGCACTGTCGTTCTATACTGGGTAGGTACCACTAATTGGTGAAACTGTCTACTACCACTATCTTCAAATTCTCTGTACAATAACCTATTCTTATGTACAAACTTACAACTACCGGACCCTTTACACTTCTTCACTACACCATCCTTGGCCTTCACCTTACAAGGACCTAATGACTCGTCTTGAGTTTGTGCTTCTATAAACTCTGCTTTAGATATGTCACCTACGGCTGCAGGAACCTTTAATTTTCTATAAGCCTGAGCTTGCTTCTGAACCTGCGCTCTAGTCTCTACGGCATTACTTATGCTACTTCTAAAATCGGACATTACCGGAGGTACTGAACCTTCTATGTTCCCCATCGTTAAATCATACATCGGGTCGTCCATACATAGTGCCTCTGTAGTCCCTTTAAAGAAAGGTGTATCTACATCTATTCTCGCTATTGGCACGTGCTCTACCGATTTATTTAACAACATACACGGTGACTGTTTACCTACCAACTGGTCATCCGTAACTAAACTACGCCTAACTACCACACCTGTACAACCTGTATCCCTCATTACAATTACGTCCGTGCCATTCACTCTACCATCTGCCGTTGGAAGATTTGCATACGGAAAGAGACATGTTCCGATCTTCGCCATTACACCATCCGCTTTAACACAACTGCTACTACTCTCGGTTTTAATAACCGGACTATTACTACCTCTGCCTCTACCTCTACCTCGGTTTTGATCACCTCTACCGAAATTCCATGGGTTGTTAAAACCTTGGTTCGGACTCCCTACATTGTTGTCCATTCTACTATTGTCACTAAAATTGTCTACTACAGCAGACACTTTCACCGCTTTCCTACACTCATGTGAAGCATGATTCCCATTACAGTGACGACAACGAATAAAAGGTCTACCTATGTTACCACTATTGCTACCTCCTCGAGCACCCATCGGACTACCTCCACCTCTATAGTTTCCACTCTGGCCTTTCTGTTTATGATCGTCCCCTTGCCTATCTCTAAATGTTCTGTCTTTCGACACTACATTATGAGCTCCACCTTTAGCCTCGGCAAACTGATCTGCTTGAGTTGCCATTTCATTTACACTAGTTAGTTTTCTTTCTTTAAGAAATAAGAACAGATCTCTACTACAAACATTGAATAGCTGGTCCCGCAACAAGAAATCTATGAGGCCCTGATAAGTCTGCGCTACCTTCCCTAACTCTAACCACCTATCTAAGTAATTTCTAGACCTACTAATAAACTGAATAAATGACTCGCCTTTCTCAGACAGACAAGCTCTAAACCGCTTTCTAAAACCTTTTTCAGTTAACTCAAATCTCTTTAAAAGAGCATCCTTTAACTTGTCGTAGTCAAGAGCATCTACACTAGGTAATCTAGAAAATACATCTAAGGCCTTGCCTCTCAATAACGCACTTAAATGAACTGCCCACTTATCTTTGGTCCATTCCTTTAACTCAGCATAACGTTCGAACCGTAACAAATAACTGTCCATGTTATCTTTGTCAGCATCAAAGTATGGTAACTTCGAACCTTTTAACTTCCCAGAATAACTATCTTTCCCTTCAGTTTTACTTTCCTTACTATGTGTCTTAGCTGCTTCCAACTCTAAAGCTAACTTATGATCAAACTCTTTTTGCTCCCTTTCCATTATCATCTTAGCCTTAGCTAATCTACCATCTGTTTCGAACCTCTCATGTTCTAACTCTTGCTTCTCCATTACTATTCTACTTTCATCATCTCGCGTCTCTTTAGCTAACCTGCCTTCTAATTCTAGCTTCTCTTTATCAGCATCTAGCTTCTCTTTAGCTAACCTACTTTCGAATTCTAGCTTCTCTTTATCAGCATCTAGCTTCTTTTTAGCTAACCTACTTTCGAATTCTAGCTTCTCTTTATCATCATCTCGCTTCTCTTTAGCTAATCTACTTTCGAATTCTAGCCTATCTTTCTCTAATTCTCTTTCCTTAAGTCTAAATTCCCTTTCCCTAGCCTGTTCGTCTTTAACAAAGGTTCTAAGCTCCTCTCCAGCATAACCTAACTCCTTACCCATTTCCGTAAGATACTTTATGGACGTCATGGTTATAGACATTGTGAACTACACAGTACAATAATTACAATACACACGTCACTAATAATTCTACTCAACTAACTACTAATGGTAAGTCACTGTGTCCTCAGTAAATACCTGGGCATCATCATAGGACAAGTTACATACACATTTGTACTAGCGCGAACTACTAACGGTTATGTATAGATAGTATCTAGCTTCCACAAAACATATACACTACATAAAATATCTTAATTTGATATTGGACATAAACCTTAAACAATCATAGAAATGTGTATAACATGTACATGTATATTTTCTTCTCCCATCAATATAAGTATACTCGAGTGTCACAACATGAGTAGAACGTCTTGTTCGCCAACCTAATTGGATACTATGTGTATATCAAGGCAGGTAAAACAAACACCCAAATTATTGAGCAAAAGTGCCTCAGACCCACTCGTGTAGACCACTGCGACCTGGCGCCAAGGAAAGAACGGACAAAACAACAGTTTGGACTCACCCTACCCTTGTCGTGTCTTGACTTCCAAGCTGTGGCCGTGATCGTCGACAGTCGCCTTGATGGATCAGAGGGTGGTACACAATTCTAAAATAATAAGTAGAGATTTAGTATATCATAATAAAGATCACTTATTGATTCTTTCCCTCCGTAGTCGCCCAAAATCCCACTACTCTGAAACCAGTTGTCACAGGATGACCTTAGTGGTTGGGCTAACTCAGGAAAGAATCAATGACGGTGAATGCATTTACATAAGTTTAATGCAACTTTTAAAATATGTTTAATATATATACAATTATCTAAAAAAAACAAGCGAATACACAAATGAACTATGAAAAGAATGTTCTCCTGAACGTTTAAGACGTTCGTAGTATTGTTATAAATACTGAATGTCTAAGACCCTAAAGTGTTGTTAAAGCTATAACAATGTTGATCTAGCGCGATAACTGTGATGCGCGAGATCTCATGAAGATGATGATGCGCGAATTCAATGGATGATTGTCATCAAATGCCTTCTGTAAGGGTTGATGACGCGATGCAATGATAGTTAATCTCCACTGAGATTGTGAATGATATTCCTCCAGTGAGGACTGGTAACGGGCCCACCTTGTGTCCTGGGGGTTGTCGTTAGTAAAACCTGGCTGCGCAGGTACGGGGACCGTCTCCACCGCTTGTAAACGTTATGCGTGGAAGCTTAGCTCCACTCCTGGATATCCAAACCTAGATGGCTTACTCCAACCCTGGATGGCTTATATCCTGGATGGCTTATATCCTGGATGGCTTATTTCCAACCCTGGATGGCTTATATCCTGCATGGCTTAGGCTGTAATTATACATACGTTTTAGATGTCGGTTGACAAACATAACAATCTTGCATAAATATCATTACCCAAACAAATCATTATTCAATCAATATATGTAAGCTGTACTAATGATGAGTAGCAATGTATACATATTCTACAACGCCATGTATACGCTATGTACGTCGCTGTTAATCAATGCCCCTAATACATGTAATATAAACATGATCAAATTACTCGTATATTACACTCACTGAGTTATGCATGCACGCATTTATTCTTGTCACTCATCTCATTGTTAACTAATGTTAACAATCGTGTATTACAATCACCGAGTTATACGCCAACGTTAACTAATGCACCTATTATCCACTGATATCAAATTAATATTGTTTTACAATTAATAATCAATTACAATAATTACATATAATAAAGTAACTTCAAAATCATATGCTAGTCTAAAGTTATGTTTGAGAAACATCAATGCTAACCGGATGTCGTAACCGCCAAACAAGATGGCGCCGCCCACTGAATACAAATGTACGATAAAAGTTTAATAAAATTACTAACCACATGTTGCCTATGAATTTTGCCGTCCAATCTCTGTTCCAACAAAGTACTATCGATGATCCCGGCGAAAGCTAGAAGACAATGGGTTTTATAGCAAACATTACGCCCAAATCCTTATTTCCCCCGTTCAGTCCGTGACAAACGTGGCTAAATCTACGGTATTGAATCTACACGAGAGGCCCTTTATACAATTTTGCCGTTTAAGGAAAATATACCTATACGTTTACATGCATTAGCACAAAACTAAACTTATGACACGGCCTCTCTGGCGGCCACTTAAAATGTGCACGCTTTTACGTGTTACATGAATAGATCATGAATATGGTGAAATTGTTTCAACTCGAACAATAGATTTTGGGTGTAACCGATAACTTACAAGAGATATGTACGACCAGTACGCTCTACCCGTGACATTTTGTGACATCCAGCAGGTCATGTCATCACTGATAATTTTGATATTGTTGATAAACGTATTCGGCATTTGTTTTCGAAAGGTCCTAAATATAGATTACCTTCAACTATTGATTGTATTGCCTATCGTGCCCAGATCACCCACTCCATTGAAGATTTTAGTATAAACATGTGGACCCAAACTCGCTTTCTACTTGGAAAAAGTCAATTCTTAATATTATAGATACACTTATTAACTTTTAAAATGCTAACCCCTATTTACTCTTCCGAGACCTAGGTTTTCCTTTCGTAATTTAAAATCGGGAATTCAGGAATTTCATAAAAAAATTGTTATAGTTCCTGCAGATAAAGCCGCTAATAATGTAATTATTGTTTGACGCCTACATTACGTCAATGTTTTATCTCTGAACTCGGCAGCACCAATTCGTATACACCAGTTAATTGTACTGAGGATGATGTTGTTTCCGCACATATCACTCGGTGCACTACTTTCAAGGCTGGTGCAAACGATAAGCAAAATAAACTGCCTACTATGTACTTGATTCTTCAATTACATAAACATCCGTATAAGGCACGCTTTATTTCGAATTCTAGTGCCTGCACCACAACAAACATCTCCAAACTTTTAACTTTTTGTCTTACTGCCGTTAAAGATCACGTTAAACTATATTGTGATAAAACTTATGAAAACTCTGGGATTCACTTTTATTGGTCTATAAAAGTTTCAGGAGACGTTCTTGATAAACTGTTCAGTAAAGGTCAAGTTTCATCAATAAACACTCATGACTTCTCTACACTATATACAACCTTACCACATCACCTTATTAAAGACAAGCTAATTTCTCTTATTCAAAAAACATTCGCTAGAGAAAATACTACATTTTTGGCATGTAATAATATTAAAGCGTTTTTTACTAACGGCAGTTTAGACAATTATACTATGTGGACTTGCTACGAAGTTTGTGAAGCACTCATCTTCCTATTAGATAATATTTTCGTCAGGTATGGAACCACCGTTTATAGACAAATTGTTGGTATCCCTATGGGTACGAACTGTGCACCACTTGTCGCAGATTTGTTTTTATTTTGCTATGAAAGAGATTTCATGTTGAGTCTTTCACCAGATACCCATGCAGATGTTATTGAAGCTTTTAATGACAACTCTCGGTATCTGGATGACATATTGAACATTTACAACCCTTTCTTTCCAACAATGGTTAATAATATTTATCCTAAAGAACTTCAGCTTAATCAAGCTAATATATCTGATAATAACGCTTCTTTCCTTGATTTAGATCACTCGATTTAAAATGGTGAAATAATTAGAAAAATCTAGGACAAGAGAGATGATTTTAATTTTGACATTGTTAATTACTCCCACTTTGATGGGAGTATTCCCCGGACAACATTTTGTTGGGTGTATGTGTCTCAACTTATTCGTTTTTCAAGAGCTTGTACTCGAGTTGAGGTCTTTATTATTCGTAATTTTTGTATAACTAAAAAGCTACTCAATCAGGGTTACCGTTACCACAAACTTCGTAAAACCTTTGCACAATTTTATCATCGTAACACTGATCTTCTTTCCTAATATAAAAGTAATTTAAGGACTCTTCTGCGACAAGGACTATCACAACCTGACTTCTATGGTGATGTGATTTATAACTTCGTAAGATTCTTGGTCATGATCACTTTCGTATTATCTTTGTTAAACGTGTTAAACAGTTTATCAAAAGAGGTTATGACCCTATCATTTTGCAACGTACTGTATGCTTGGTGGTACACCCTTTTACAGTTCGCCACTATGCTTTCCTCTTTAATTGTACGATGACCGGACAGGCTGTGGACCCTATGATGACGCCTACCCAAAGCCCATTGGGACGGTGACGTTTGATGTTTGTTTATGATCTTTCTTGTCGTCCCCTTAATGGTTTATTCTCTTGTTGCTCTGGCTTCTGCCAAGTCATTGAGTACCTTCATTGTGGCTTTCTAGGCTAATGTTTTTTGTATTATATTTACACGAGCATATTTGTGTTTTACTTATATTACTTATTGATGCTGCCTTGTTGGTTAGAGATTAGGTCATAGCGGGGATTTCTTTATTTATACTGTCCTGTTTTAATGGGATGACAGTAGGGTAGTGTGAGGTTTGGTGCACCCTATAACCGGTTTAAACCCCCAGTGGCCTACTTTGCCACTGACCGTTCCATGGCGGTAGCCCTATTGTCAACCCTTTTGTGTTTGTGATGTCGTTTGCATTTATTATTATCTTTGCCTTCTTGTTTGTCTGTTTGCGTGTTTGTTTCTGTGTTTTGTGGTTGACTGTCCTCCTTGAATGCTACTTTCCCTGTTTGATTTTTTTATATTTCTTTAAGTATACTGGGTGTTTATTACAATGTTGAAATTCCTATCTAAAACAATTAGTAATTAAATTAATAAAGATGAAGATGAAACACTGGTGTTGTTTTTCTCTTCCGCAGGGTTGTTCAAGTGTGTAGGGGAGTGAGAAGACAATTTCTAAAAAAATAGTTTGGAGTCGGGTTGATTGTTTGGACACAGGTAATTTTATGTATGGTCCCAAGTCTTAAATCTATAAGAAAACAATTTCTGTATCTACTCCGTCATCAGTTGTAATCAATTAAACATAGTGAAGATACATGATGTGCCTTTAAATATTTAATTGGTACATGCTGAAATTACATCCAGCATTCATGTGTTATACCGAATGATAAAATATATAACACGCAAGAATATGCAATCGCTACGGGTACCATAAACACATATCTTCTTATTAATAATGCAATATCGTCGGCATAAAGGCAGCCATTACAGCAATTACTCATTTACCATTTGATTAATTCGATTATATGTGTGAGTTATTGTTCTCCGCACGTTAAACTCTTATATAATCTGAGGAATCATACCAGCACTCCATGCATATTGGTTTTGCCATGCATGTAAATGATTAAGTATCCGTGGTTTTATTGTGATGAGCTCTTATTATCATCAATTAGCAGAGAACACGAACGGTTAAAATGCATTTGATGTTAACGAGAAATATACATCGAAACAACTTAACCGCAGCTATTTTCTAGTAATTTAAACAAGCAGAAAACAAAACCTAATATGCGTGTGTTGATGGATTGGATGGGTTAACCATATTTTAAATGCATACATGAAATATAAAAAGATCGGACAGGGAAAGTATCATTCAAGGAGGACCGTCAACCACAAAACACAGAAACAAACACACACACAGACAAACAAGAAGGCAAAAGTAATATTAAATGCAAACGACATCACAAACACACAATGGTTGACATAAGGGCTACCGCCTTGGAACGGTCAGTGGCAAAACTTGCTTATCCTCAATGCATACAACTAGCGTTCGATTGCCCGTCTCAGCGTTTAAGTGAGAGGGTATGGTGGTCGCTTTCTTGAATAAGTGAATAATTTTCTTCGAGGGCTCTCCTGTATCTTCCCACACCAAGATAAAAAAATATGAAAGGAGAAATAGCCTCGATCACCCGGTATGCTACTGCTTTTTTAGTCTATAGCCGTTATGATCTTCAAAGCCAAGACCTTGCAAAAAACGGAAGTTGGCGGGATTTTAGCGAGACTTGGAGAGATAATCGTATGCTCAAGTTATTTTAACGTTTATTTATTACTGGTAACTTGCGAAAAGCAGCAAATAACGTCAAACAGTTTAATTGGTGAAACAACAATTGACGTTGTACGTTTAATCTCAACACTTATTATGGTTGTTTACCATACCAAAAATGTATCTTTAAAACATTGTTGATTTTTTTATTTATAAAAACAAAAGTATTATTGCTACAAAATATAAGAGCTTTATACGCATGCAATTTCATACTGTTTGCTAAACTAATGCTAGCCTGGGCTTCAGTCGTTAATATGTATTTAATGTCATGCATTTATATTTGCTCAGGTCTTTTTACTCTTATGTTTTACATTGTTCTTCCACTTCTGTTGATAATAATGGATTAAACTATTGAGATTTAAAGAAATACTACGGAACTGAGCCAAGCTATACCAATGCATACACTCATAGTAGTGACATTTTTAAATTTGCAATAACAAAAGTTAAAATTTATGTTATAAGTTGCAGTTTGAAAAAGACGTAGAAATGAAAGGTTTACTCCGACATATTTAATAAGCGGCCGATAGAGTTAGTCCGTTACATGTAATCGATGTTTATTTTCTCTTGTATTGTACATAACCCTGCATCTGCTTCGACACACCTTTTTCAAATTGTCAAATGATTATGCATTCAGTTACCTTCAAGGTTATGAAACGAATATTTACATTTATGAACGCAGTTAAATTCAATTAATGCATTTAAAGAAAAATTCCCAGTCGCCTCTCATCGTTCATGTTAATGTCGTAACATCTTGCATGACACAATATAATGCAAAGTTGATCGTTTTCACCAAATCCTTATTAATTATTCAATTATTCACCTTCAATGCGCAAACGCATATACTATAATTCTAGATTTTAAATATCGAATAAACCGCGTTCAAAAGAATAGCATAGCGTACTATATCTAATAAATAAAGCCATTTCGTTCTGTTGACGTTTATTCATTCCGATATTTGGAGATTATTGAGCCCGATATTTATAATATATATCGGTGGTATAGTCTCAATTACTATGTTTTCTTACTTAAGTTTCGAATAGGTGTATGCACTACTCCAGCATTTAAAGGCCCTGAGTATTGTTTAATCACCCCTCGGATATATTGCGTGTGTCTTAATTTAGTCTTAGACTTTTACTTGTGATACGCGGGCTTCATTACCTCTGCACCCAACTGAATTCCATTTGTTTGCCCATTGTTTTCTCTGAGACCATACGCCGGTGGTCATGGAATGGTATAAAACTACCACATTGAAGGTTCCATGTTCACAGTCATATACATGCCATCTTAAGGATGGCTCCAAATGTCATACTATCATGACTATTGACACTTTAAATATTGAGATTTGTTCAACCCAGAGCTATAGGGCATGCACGGTAGCAAGCATGTTTCACTTCCGTTCATACGCAGTCTCATTCAAACTGAGACTGCAATATGTTTTGCATTGATCGTGTTTGGCGTTTGAAAAATGTCTGCATTCATACTCCTTTGATACAAATGCTCTCAGCGTTCTTTTGGGGTTTGTACAAAGTCACTAAGCGTTCATTTTGCGTTTATATACAAATGCACTCGGCGTTAACATAAATTCACTCCGGGTTCATATGCTTTCCGGTCGTATTATTATGCATGCCATTTGCAATACTTGCGCGATTAATACGATTTTCAGTCGTATTCGATGCAAGCCGTTTGCTTTTATTTCCGGGACCTAAAAGGAATAAGGCTCGTACAATTCTTCCCTTCAAACCATTTGTTCTATTAATATTTTCTCTTTCTCGTTGTGTGATTTTCCTTTACTTTCTGTACAATCAGTTTGAATGCTATTTACCAGCTCGACAACACGGTACAGTTTTTTAGACTCATCCCAGAGGGAGAAGAAGGATACACAAGAATCCGTCAACATGGGCTACTCTTACTAACGAATATATACGGCTTTAAGGTGCTCGGATGACATAATCCGAATCACGGCATCGCCATGGATTACGTCCCCATCCGCGGACGAGGCTAAGATAATTGTGCAATCAACATTTTTTTTATTTGTTTCCTTTTAAGTGTTACTATATTGTGCACTATGATACTTAATATTTAACACATCTTACTTAAAAGATTAGTAAATGTTCTTTATTTAGATATAGTAAGTAATATCTTTATTATCAATACGCATTTTTCTAGAATATCCTAAATCTCCAACAAAACATAAACGCGTTTAACACACTTTATATTACATTAAATGGGAGTTTAAGTTCCGTTAACACGTCATATATAAGGGTATGTGGGGACAGCAACCTCAGACGGAAATACTATGAAGGGTGAAACTTCTACAGACAATGTGTACACAATACGTCATATAATACGTAAACCCTGCCATAAAGCAGAAAGTACTAACTTGACATCTTGTTCTTAAATATGTATATAGGCTGAGCATATATTTTCAGTGTTTATTGCATTTATTGTTACAATAAAACGTGGGCATATAAGCTTTAATAAGATTCTCTGAAAACAATTCCTTCACAGGGACAACCCAAATGTAGTATTTATCACAACATTTACACTAAATAATTTTGTGGAGCGTTTCTCTAAATTGTTTTTGTGCAAAACAGGATGATAGAGTCATAATACCATAGGTTCATTTTAAACATTTCATTCTAAACATGCATCTTTCTTCTCTGAAGTATTTGAACATGGTAAGATATCCAGACAGGATTTGGTGTTAATTCCAGTAACGGCATACTGGTAAACCAAAAACTCTGGTCAAATATGTCTGTGTTGTGAAAAATCTATTTTTCTATTTGATAGTTTTTTGTTGACATTTACATTGATTTTGAGTGTTTATGTTTTATCAAGCATCAGTCAACACCTAAAGACTTCGTGTCATTAACTAAATTATAATCAGTCAAAGTTGTGGTTATTCCGACTAGAGGTGAAACGTTATAAATTTCCTTCAGCCCTACAATATGTCGGGTCATCCCACAAGTAAAGAGCAAAATATAGTGGAGAACTGTAAATGGTCTACCTCTAAACATACAAAACGTTGCAATATGACAGTCAGAACCTCTTTTGATAACTTTTTAAAATAAGTTCATCAAAGAATGTACAAAAGTGAACATAACTAAGGATCTTGTGTAGTCTGTGTCTGCCGATAAATCAAGTGACCATATAACTCAGGCTATGATAATCATTGTCGAAGAGTAGTTTTTATTTTAAAAGAAGATCAGGGTTACGATAATACAATTTTGTAAATGTTTTTTTCGAAATGTATGGTTCTACAAAAGTAACGAATGTTAAAGTCCTCAACTCGGCAACAATCTGTAGAAAAGCGAAAAAGTTGAATACCTATACATGTATATGTTATATAATGTGTTGCTCGTGGAACATCGCCATCAAATTGGGGTTATAGATTAACGAAGTCAAAGTTAAAATCATCTCTCTTGTCCAATATTATACTACCGGAACGTATACAGAAATATATGCTTTTTAGATAGAAACCTCCTCATTTAACATAACTGTATCGTTAACGATATACCATGTATTCTGAGTGCTGTTTATTTCATCAGATATATGTTATAGTATAATCCTCATACTAATCCTCATTGTACGCGTGCATTACGTGGTGATCCACTTTGTACTCGTGCATATTGAATCTTACCAAAACAGATTATTTCTTTACAGTCTTCTACTTCTAGGACACTGATACATCTACGACTCTACGAGTATTACTCTATGATTTCCACATTTTGACATCAAGTCTACATCACAAAATCATAGACAAAATAACATATACAAAACGTACACCATAACGATCATGATCTGACTTGAGGCAAGATGTTTTGTGAACCATAGAAACAAGTTTAAACTTCCCAGCGGCCTTTTTGCCACTGATCGTCTCAAGGCGGTATACCTACTGCCAACCATTTTATGTCTTAAGGCGGTTTTCCTACTGCCAACCGTTTTATGTCTTAAGGCGGTATTCCTGTTGCCAATCGTTTTATGTCTCAAGGCGGTATTCCTACTGCAAACCGTTTTATTTCTCAAGGCGGTAATCCTACTGCTAACCGTTTTATGTCTCAAGGCGGTATTCCTACTGCCAACCGTTTTATGTCTCAAGGCGGTATTCCTACTGCCAACCTTTTTATGTCTCAAGGCGGTATTCCTACTGCCAACCGTTTTATGTCTCAAGGCGGTATTCCTACTGCCAACCTTTTTATGTCTCAAGGCAGTACTCCTACTGCCAACCGTTTTATGTCTCAATGCGGTATTCCTACTGCCAACCGCTTCATGTCTCAAGGCGGTATTCCTACTGCATACCCTTTTATGTCTTAAGGCGGTTTACCTACTGCCAACCGCTTTATGTCTCAAGGCGGTATTCCTGTTGCCAATCGTTTTATGTCTCAAGGCGGTATTCCTACTGCCAACCGTTTTATTTCTCAAGGCGGTATTCCTACTGCTAACCGTTTTATGTCTCAAGGCGGTATTCCTACTGCCAACCGTTTTATGTCTCAAGGCGGTATTCCTACTGCCAACCTTTTTATGTCTCAAGGCGGTATTCCTACTGCCAACCGTTTTATGTCTCAAGGCGGTATTCCTACTGCCAACCTTTTTATGTCTCAAGACAGTACTCCTACTGCCAACCGTTTTATGTCTCAATGCGGTATTCCTACTGCCAACCGCTTCATGTCTCAAGGCGGTATTCCTACTGCCAACCGTTTTATGTCTCAAGGCGGTATTCCTACTGCCAACCCTTTTATATCTCAAGGCGGTACTCCTACTGCCAACCGTTTTATGTCTCAATGCAGTATTCCTACTGCCAACCGTTTTATGTCTGAAGGCGGTATTACTACTGCCAACCGTTTTATGTCTCAAGGCGGTATTCCTACTGCCAACCGTTTTATGTCTCAAGGCGGGATTCCTACTGCCAACCGTTTTATGTTGGTGGTGCCGCGTACTTTGCTTCTTTTTTATACCTGTTGTTTGTTTTACATGAGTGTTTTCGGTTGACTGCGTTCTGTTAATAATACAGTTCCTGTTCCTGATTTCAAGCGTTTTATACGTTGCCAAACCTTATAACCTGGATTAAACCCTTCAACGACCATTTTGTCACTGATCGTCCAAAGGCGATACTCCTTTGTGGTGTCGCTTACATTGTTAAATCATTATTAATCCGTGCAATTTCTGTTTTGAATGCGTGTTTTTGGTTGATTTTGTTCT
This sequence comes from Cyrtodaria siliqua, assembly GCA_037043455.1. NCBI lineage: Eukaryota > Metazoa > Mollusca > Bivalvia > Adapedonta > Hiatellidae > Cyrtodaria > Cyrtodaria siliqua. The sequence goes on from JAWPHD010002236.1 coordinate 263,894, forward strand.
GTGAATGCTACACTTCTTATACGTCATCTGTACCTTTTATCATTTTATCATTCTTCTTTTGTGTGTCACATATTACAAAATTATATAACATCGACTGCTAACTGTTTTTAAATGTTGATATAAATTGTGAACATTTGATTCAATATACGTAACAACTAGTATATAAAATAGGTTTAAAAGTCAACAGCAATGACATAAGGACTGCCATTTGAATTTCCCTCCTTCCTGTATCTGCCGACCTTATACATAAATGCACAACTTATGTTGTTAATGTTATTTACATAACCTCTGCATTTAATACAAATTACAATATCGTATATCGTTGCATGCAGATATCTAACAGCCGGTGTGTATTACTTAATTTTAAATGAGCTACATCAACAAAAACAAAAAGGCACTGGATGAGAAATTAGTTGAGATATCCATTGTTTCAATTGGGATTTGTGTGAAGGGAGGGGGCGGGTAGGGGAGTGGGGTTGACACCTAGGGAAACAAAATCGATGCGACACATAGAATGGAAGGATTCTACAATGTCGAGAACCCTTGTGCATATCACACGATTTATATTAAGTATTCAGTTACTGATAATAAAATGAATGCATGACAAACATGATCGATAACTCATTTAACGTTCTAAATGCGTGACGCCTTTGATAGCGACCAGCAACAGTCTACAGCTATTATGTTAGATATTGCTGTATTGATAGAACACATTGCCTTGTGCATGATAGGCGGATAAGCGACAAACAGCATTATGAAGTGTGATTCTACAGATAAAGAGAGCTTTTGTCATTATAACAACTCACTTTAATCTTAACATTTGTCGACGGTTATAACCAAGTTTTAAAACTGCTTAATTCGCCTGTAAAAGTTACTAGAACAGTGTTGTATGAGAGGTCGCTTCCTTAATTTTCAAATTTAGACCATTTAAGTGCTATCAAATGCAAATATGTCCTCAAACTTTCCGAACAACTCTCGTGTATCCATTCAATGTCTGTCACATGTAACACATTTTCTGTACTACTGTCGTGTCGTATATATTCATCAATGTCAGTTTAAATTTTTGTCGAACTATCCTCGTATATAAATTTCACAATCAATTAAAACAACTTTCCGAACAACCCTGTTATATTTATTTCAATTTCTGTTAAAGAAACTAACCCACCAAATTACACTACAAAATGGTGTATAACACTTCTTCCATGTGTTCAGGTCATAGAATACTGCACATGTGCCGATTATAAGTAAAGTTGTATTCACGGTTTCTTAAATTACCTGTATCTGAATATGCGTAAATTGAATTATGAGTTGGTAACTCGTAATTCGACACTCCAGTTTGCGGGTTTGGCCTGGCTGGTTAGAGCCGTTTATATTGTGTCTATGGAGTTTGAGTACGCAAAATATGTAGGTTGTATATATACCTCGTCGTCAGTAGGCATAGAAATAATGTTAGTATCTATGATGTAAAATGTGACAGTTGTTGGCGGGATAGCTACTTTAAAACAACGAAAGAGCACATTGGGTTCTATAACCTTGTTTTAAAAATCAATTATAGTTCTTTTGTTGATCTGTTTCATTCAGTTCATGTAGAATAACTTATACAACTTTGGACTATGCTTTTAAAAGATGTAAAGTCAACCGTACTATTTTACATTGTTCCGCTTTTGTAGATATATGCAAGCCTCTGACTGAAACGGAAGTCGCTATTATCTGCACACGTGACAATGAGAATCATGGGCTAAATGTATACCCTCTCGTTGATGAGCTGGAAAAGGAAGGCATAGATGCGACAACAGTTGACGAAAACACATGCGAAGTTTTAAACATTAACTGGTTTGAAGAAGGTGAAAAAGTTGCGAGTTACTACCACGTTATATTATTTATTGTTTCTCGTCAACTGTACGAGGTATGCCATAGAGAAAAAAACACTTGATATTCAGGCCGACACACAACAAATTCCAATCTCAAGTGACGGAATATTGCACAGACTTCCAGCCGTTGTAATACATAGTTTAAAAGAGCGGTATTTCGTAAAATGTTGCAACCAAAACTGTATTCGGTTGTTTTATGTGGACAATGAACAGAGACTAAACCCTGTCTGACAAACTTCGTTCCGAGCACTTAATTTTGTTTCATTCAAAAACAATATTTCTGCCTATGGATTGCGGTTTTGGACTGAGGTCTAAGAAACATTTTATTAAATTAGTACGAAATGTAATGGATAAAAAAGACAACACACAGTTTATTTAGATTTGTCTCAATTTATTGATTTGTTCCAAAGAAAGAACAAGAGGGACATTCTTTCAAACAGAATGCAAGATGTTAATAGATGGTCATACTGATGATATGCTAATTAGATAAGACGTATGATAACAACTGGATAATACCAGATTATAACCATTATTTTTGCTATGATATATCTGTAAAAGAAAGTCGCTGGTGAAAGTTTAATGAACACTGATTATTTGTACGGTAATTTATGTCAAACAACCAAAGACTTTGCGGCATTTGGACAAATACAGTGAACGTTTGAGAGATAATAAAATAGTCAACATTGCTTTTTTCAATGCATAAATCTGCAGAAATATAGTTTACTCTATTGAAAGAAAGTTTTTTGTTTGTAAACACCTTTAGTAGAACAATCTGCTAAATTCATCCCGAACATTAAGTACAACTACAATATGTTTACTGTTTAACTTTAGTTGTATCTTGTTTGGGACATGTAGGCCTATAGAAGATATATTAAAAATAAAAGAAATAACGACGTTGTTGTTGCTTTTGTTTTTGTTTTTAAAGATGTGTTTCAAGATTGTATTTCTTTCAGACATATAACATTTAATACTTACTGTACGCTAATATACTAACTTATGATAAGGATGCAACTGGTACTGTACCGGACAAAGTTGTAACTGCGATATTGCCGTTTACATTTGTTTTTTAATATAAAATACTTTTTTTCAATTCATGACTTTTATTTGTTTAGGCAGTTTATGTACTGGGGTGTCGTCGTTGTTGTTGTTGTTGATGATGATGATGATGATGATGGTGATGAGGATGATGATGATTAATATTATTATTATTATTATTATTATTATTATTATTATTATTATTTCATTTACATTTCATATCAGAAGACAATCATTACTATGTGATAGAATAACTAATGTGCGTTTACCAAACTTTCATTGAGGGAAATTTTTGCTAATAGTATTATAATTGTTCATAAAATATTACATAAATGCAAAGTAAGGAAAGTTCGATACCAAATAGAAACTAAAGTACGTTTTAACCGGAAGAAAACAATTTCTTTATCAAACAAGGGTTTTGGCAGAATGGTTTATATGTATATGGTATTAGATTAGTATTGGGATATATGCACGAGTTCATTACACGACAATCTTCCTGTGGCTTGAACTTCGAATTACACCAATCCCTATCGAGTAAACACAATATTAGTTCCACTAGAATGATTTTACAACGTGTCAATATGACACATCAATATGGGCGAATATTGACGTTTCCTGTTACCTTGACAGTAAACGGAGGCTGTAAATGCATTTGCAACAAATTGAAATACATTCACATACATTGTTCACAA